>JAHZNC010006135.1:0-33688 GCA_027744095.1 Zhuqinia jingwanae
ATGTGTGTAAGATGATATAATGGAACTTTTTTCATTCTTTTGAACGTCATCCAACTGTCAGTGTAAGTAGGAAGGTGGATAGTAATAAGTAGAGAGAGCTTGTTGGGCTTGCGTGGTGACTTCACCACAGCGCAGCCCGGCTATATATTACAACGGACAGTGTTTTTCTAAAAAAAAAACCTGATGCTGAATCTGTAGCATTTCGTTGTCCAGTACCAGTTCATGTTGCGCGTGTGTAGTTGGGTGTAGGTAGTAGGTTATCTAAGCGAGATTACTTCTTTTTTAGCCCTCTCCTCTTTAATAGATAAAGAATATATATTATTAGTCTCAGAGATTCAGGAACGTCGTGGCTGTAATCACGATCAAAGGTAATCAGTAATCATCAATACAGGTACTGGGACTGGGACTGATCCGCCCCAGAAAAGAACCAATCTCCTAACTGGATCTTCAGTAGGATAAAAAATAACTTGTGTGTATTTACAATTCAATAAAAACGTATTTGTGGACCACGCTCAAGTCTTTTTTTGTCTATCATGCAAATTAATCCGTTCACTCCCAAACTAAAAAAAAATCTGCAATAATGATATGATGATGCCTTAAGAAAAATGTACAACACAATATGGTTGTTGGTGTAAGATTCAGGAACGTCGTGGCTGTAATCACGATCAAAGGTAATCAGTAATCATCAATACAGGTACTGGGACTGGGACTGATTCGCCCCAGAAAAGAACCAATCTCCTAACTGGATCTGCAGTAGGATAAAAAATAACTTGTGTGTACAATTCAATAAAAACGTATTTGTGGACCACGCTCAAGTCTTTTTTCTCTTTTTTCTATCATGCAAATTAATCCGTTCACTCCCAAACTAAAAAAAAATCTGCAATAATGATATGATGATGCCTTAAGAAAAATGTACAACACAATATGGTGGTTGGTGTTGTTGCTGGTGTGCATCATACCATCTTCAAAAAAAAATTCTTCATTTATAGCATCATGCAAACAGGCAGTTTATATAAATTGCAGTAGGGATATATAAATGTAGACCATTGAAAATGATATATATTTTGTAATTGATGCTAAGAAGAACTAAGCCATATACATACTAAGACATGCACCTCCCGATTGTTTGTCCAGATCAGAATCGAGTTTTTTTTTTAAACTTGTTGTTGCTAGTTGGATTATTGCAAAGGTGGGGGTTGTGTTTTTGGTTGCTAAATGTGAAATCCTCTATTGTCTTCAATATATACTTTGTTCGCATGTATATACCTACATATTTATATCGAGAGTCGGCATTTTTTTCAAGTCAGAGAGGTTGGGTTGTAGTTCCAGGTTGGTTACAAGATCGAAGACCAATGACCAACTCACAAAAGTGGTTGTGGCTTTTTTTATTTTTTGCGAGTCTAATAAACTAGGTAGATATGCATAATTTAGCCATTGGAGGAGGCTTCACGTGGAAATAACAACAATTGTAAAGCAATTACATGACGCTACATAAATTTTATATTGAACGTCATACATAAAGATCTCCTGGAATATTGAACTTATAAATAATGGAAATTATATTATGGAATACGGTATTACCAGTAATACCATTGCCTTTTTCTTATAAACCGTTTTGGATCAAATTATTTCCATCTCGGATCCGTTCTCGTCAGTCACAACCGTTTTTTAATTAAAAGTTTCGCTGGTTCAAGGTTATCTTTCTTTGGCTAAAGGGATGTATACATTACCTATGTATAAATAGCAACCTATGGGACGTTTGTATTTAAATAAGCTTTTATTACATGCTACGCGAGCTGCAGATAATTGTTTCGCTGTAATCACATCACATCACATCAATTTCAAATTACCTGTATTTACTACATTTTAAAGTTATATGACATTGTAACATACCCTCATATTGGCGTTGAGTAAAGGTACACACGTGATGTAATAATTATAATGCGGCTTCACATAAGCTAAAAGACGGATAAATATGATGAATATTTAAGTAGTTGCATGATGCGTTTATTTCATGGAATATATGGTAAATGATGGAGGTGTGTGTACTGTGGATTAATGGGTTACCGACTATGCAATCATATGCATATTCCATATTTTTTTCAAAGTCGGAAAAAAATGAAGACCCATTTACTCGTCTACGACGCTCTCGTAAAGAGGTGTGTGTACTGTGGATTAATGGGTTACCGACTATGCAATCATATGCATATTCCATATTTTTTTCAAAGTCGGAAAAAAATGAAGACCCATTTACTCGTCTACGACGCTCTCGTACGTAACATCATATTATAATTTATTATCATGACATGTTTACATGACCATAATTTCATAAATGTCCTATTATGACGCTTTTATTAAAAGCATATAGACGTAAGTATGCTAGCAGGCAAGTACGTATTCATATATTATGTAATGTATGTACGTTTAAAAAACAAAACTTTGTAAAAACAATAATTGTAATTTTTTAGGGTAAAATGAAAACTGGAATCGGTCAAGTTCAGCATATCACCACACGACTCACATACTTTCATTACAGCAAGTTGCCTTTAAGTTATTGTCATCCTGTCTTATAATTTGATCCCTACATTTTTATGAAAATCATCTACAAAATTTCACACTTTTCGCTTCCTTATATTTTTCTTTGTCACGGTCATGACCGTGCAACAAGGAGTCATGCTTGGTCATCATCTTTGGCAAAACAAACTAAACAAAGGCTCTTGTATTTTTGTCTATAATAGCAAAACCAACCATCTGTAAACCAACATAATAATTATTATTATTATTACAAATTCACACCTATCCTATTCATCCCATCGATTATTGTTACTTTTCATAATTATTTAGAATACAAGCATGCATGGATTACACTGAATAGGGTGGGTAAACAAACATGTGCACTTAAATCGTGGTACTAATTTAATCATATAATTATGCTTAATATTTTGCTTTAATGCATTATAAATCAAGAAGACCAACGTAGATGAGCGCTGAGCAAATAGCCTTCTCTGCCAAACAAAGTCTAGCCGACAGATCCATTTTTTTATTGATGTAGTAGCAACGTAAGTGTGTATGTGTGTGTGGGAAGCAAAAGAGCTTTACGCAAGAAGGTGCTTGTGCCAAAAAAAACGACATGATGCGATATGCAGTTGTGGACAAAACACAATGCAGACGTTTAACAACAAGTCATTAAGTACCTTTTCATACAAAAATAGTTTTATTAAACTTCCGTGTTTTGGATAAAAAATAAGTATAAAACAAGTAGTATAATGCAAAAAGGGCGATATGTTGCATAGCAATGGTTATTTGCATTAAAAATTAAGTTATATGGGAAAAGGACGCATTTCCTCCGTCATTTTTTTTCCTGTTGAAATTTGTAAAGCCTACATCTGACATTAGATCAGCATTTAAATTTCAAATTAGAAAAATACCTAATAATTGGAAATGGGCGTTTTACTGGCCTGTCACACTTGATATTTTTTTTAATCCGTGTGGCTCAACATATCAGTTACTTTTCAAATTGAAAAAATTGGCAGATGTAAAGCCGTTAGAGCTAAAAATAAAATGAAACAACTGGACAATGAATAAGTTGTACTTACAATTCTATTTTCTGCTATATTAAAAAGAAGGGAAAAAGATTGCAGTTAAATAATACGTTTGCTTGGAACCTGTACCACTATAACTTAGAGTTCATGAGGTAGAATTCTATCGTTTAAAAAAATAAAAATATTTAGTATTCAGCTATTATTTTATATGAATGATTTCCGGGTACACTTTGTCACACAAATTGTCAGGGTTTAATTAGGTGACAAAGAGTCAATATTAAAATCTCTGACCTAAATCTACATAATATTGCTGTTATTTCGCATTTCAATTAAAATCCTAATAAATAAATCTGAAAGTAGTACGCTGGAGTCAATCACATAATCTGTATGTATATTGTAAATGAATAATATAAAGTTGTAGCAAGTCATTTAAATTAAATACGTGACTCTTGATGTTATCTTAGCGAGCCGCATAATACCCTCCTTCGTAACCATTCTTTGTAAGAACCACCTGCCAAAGTTGAAACTTTCTTGACTTGAATGCTCCTGCAGAAAACTGAAGGTAGTATTTCCACATACGGAAAAACTTTTCACCGTATTTATTCTGGAGCTTTGGCCAACTCTGAATAAAGTTGTTATACCAGGCGATGAGAGTCTTGCTGTAGTCATTTCCAAAGTTTTGCCAGTCTTCAATTACAAACTTCTTTTCAATGTGGTCAGTGATGTGTTTGTAGTAAGGAAGGATGCCATTTGGAAAGATATACCTATTTTTGGTAAAATGAGTTGACAAAATGAGTTGATTTATTTTATCTGATGTGGGCATGTGGGTGAGATTTAAAAGACATACGTGTGAAACCAGGGTTCAGTGCAAGGGACATCGTGATGAGCAACCCCAATTGTATGCAAAAGGAAGATTCCGTCATCCTTCAAACAGCGGTGGGCAGTATCAAAAAAGTCTTTATAGTTGTTGTGACCAACGTGTTCGAACATGCCAACAGAAACAATGCGGTCAAACTGCTCGTTGAGATCACGATAATCCACCAAACGAATTTCAACCGGCAAACCTACATTCATATAAACGCAAATGTTAAAAAAAAGTTTAAGTATGTAAATACCGGCTTGTCGTGAATAGTACAGTAACAACGCATACCGGCACAAACGTCTTGAGCGTAGCGGGCTCCTTCCTTTGTGGGGAAAGTTGAGACGGTTACATTCACGTTTTTATGTGATTTTACCCCCATTGGTGAGAGTTATAGCGCTGAAAAACTATATAGTTCTATTCCACCATATAAAGAACCTTTGTGCCAAATCCGATCAAAACTGTGACCTGTAGAGCGCGCACATACGGCCAACAGATTTGATCTCCATTCTCATAAATGACCGTTATACGGTCCTTAATAAAAATAAATTATTGCTTACCAGTATCGTAGTGTTTTTCTCCAACTTCAAATGCTTTCGCTTTGGTCTGGAGATTGAAGAAGTATAGCTCCACAAAGTTGAGGAACCTGTTCCATCTATTCATGTAAAACCTGTACACGTTGTGCTTCATCGTTCTTGAAGTCAATTCACAGATATCGTCGCAATCCCACATTCCTTCCATGTAGCTCTCACCTAGCCCCATGGGAGCATTACTTGCCACCTTTGCAAAAAATTCTTGATTGTGAACACGAATGTCCCAGGGGTTACTTCCGTTGATGATAATACCTCCCTTTTTATAAACCTTTTTAATAATTAGCTCTACACGATCCAAACATAATCTAATAAAAATGCTCTCCAGCGCTTTGTACAAACGCACAAAGCTTACGGCAACTTGATGCCCTACTCCACTTAATGCTTCCATTTTTAATCGTAAAATAGTGAGCTAAAACTGGGAATTACGAAATATGTAAATACTTTCGTCTTCCTTTTAAAAACTCTGCAACTACTTGTCCCACTTTCTATACTCTGAAGATGGGCTTGTGCGAGCGTTTTTTTGCTAGAACGCAATGGCCAAGATGACACAATGCATTGAATTGTGAAATAAATATATCTAACGGTGGCTACGAAGAACTTTTTAAGCACCACGTTATCCCTTCTTCCTCCTCTCCTGTCTCATCCTCACAATATTTAGCTGTTGTCGTGAGAGGCGACAAGACTAAAATACGCTTTCTAAACGCCTGAAGGGCCTACTTTAATACCCTTCTGGTTCTGCACTCTACCTGATTGTAATAATAACTGAATGAAGTAATAATCATGTACAGTAAATTCTTCAAATAGTCACAAACAGTTTCACTGACGCGTATACATACATTATGAATGATGTATCCACTGTCATGTCGTTGCTACTCATTTTTTTAAAAATCCAATAGGTACCTATAATGATATGCGAAATGAAGATAGTACCATGTATACCTACAGCGGTATAACACATCTTTGATGTTTGGTACCTAAGAAAACAGAAAGGAAGGTGCAACGATATTTAGGAAGGGATCAAAATATTTCCTTCAGATACGCCTTAGGATGGCTAACAATAGAGGCTGTGGTGGCAGCGTGGACTACATGTGGATTTGGAGATGCTTTAAATATGTAACTATATACATTAATTCAACATAAAGTATGTCCTTTTAAAATGCATTGGTTGTTTGTTTTTCATTTCAATAATGCTTACCTTAACAGCAAAGTTAACGTCCTGTGAGATTCATTTTTACCTGCTACAATAAAAACAACTTAAAGCAACCTTTCAATCTTGTACAGTACAGCATACATACCTAGGTTCACCTGTTTGTTGACAGAGTAGAACATACCTTATTTTAATGGTATTGTACAAGTGCAGAGATTAATGAATGAGGAAAAAAACCCATTATTATAAGGATATTGATGCGACACCCAAAATTTTATTGTGGAGACATAAACTTAAATTGTTAATATGTGAAAGATATTTTGAGCAGGATGGACAATTTTTTTTAACACACATTTACAATAAAGCCTATACCTGCACATTGGAGAGCTGTGTAAAATCCATACCATCTTATATTTTAAAAGGTATTGTAATGATGACAATGATGATAAAATAGTGTGATACTGTAAAGTGAGAAGCAAAATTCATTAAAAAAGCAACGAACGTTACAATTTTAAGTATTAAGAATTACCTGAAACTTTAAATTAAAGTTTAACCAAAGAGGCGAAAAAATACAGTACACAGTTTGATAATGCCATCTTTACTAGGCATTGTATTTTGTATCATTCCATGATATAACTTTAATGAATATAATGTGTGTAACACAAACAAAAATCTTGTATAAAAATCAATCCAGCACAAGGCAAGCAAAGAAGATAGGCGACGAAAGACCCCCAAACTGCAGTAATAATAATAGTATTTAACAATACCTGAAGGATTACACATAAAAAACCAACTTTGTATTGTCCCTTATTTCATTGTTGTGATGTACTAATGTTGAATGTTTGACACCAACTTCTTCTTAACATTTTTCGTTGAAGCATAACAGAAAAAGCGGAAGTAAACGATCTCGCCTCCATTGTCTTTATGGTTTTTAGCATCATAACAATAATTATTTATTTAATGTGAATTGTTATATCATATCAAATCATATCTCACATGAAGATAATCAAATCGAAGACAAATATTGTTTGTATGCATCCACCCACCCTTGCATTGCATGCATTTTTTTTATATGTGCATTGATAACGAAGATTAAGATATTCCAATATTATGTCAAGTTTATCAGTTATGTAATCTACAATACAAACTACTATTATTTCACGGCTCGGTAGTCAAGTTTATATATCGTGTCATAACAACATACATAACTAATCGATTCACGCAACTCAAATAATGCATGAGAAGCACAATGATGATCATGTTGCTATAGTCAATAGTGGGCCTTTTTTTAGTTTGCGTGATACAGGCTAGGGCCATTAGTGGTAATGGCGGTTTATAATTTGCATGCGCTGATTTATAAACGAGCCAACCAAATATCTAAAGGAGATCAATTGCGTGAGAAAAACAAAGCGATCTTTACAGATAATCATCATCTGATTGAAACATTACTTGCTAATGACTTTGGATCATTTTAGTTAAATGTTGTGGTTGTAATATTTGCTGGCAAAGATCTCGTTTATTCTAAAGATGAACCTTGCCCTATCAACCGTAGACCGCTTACATTGCCAAGATGAATATCATTTATAATATACATCTGCTATAATAGATGATGTTAGTAAAATTCATCAAAACAAATCATCAGAGTTGAATTATCACATTAATTAATCATTTTATTAGTACTAAACATAATAGGTGCATTGTAAAAGATTTATTTATTTGCCCTCGGAAAACAATGTAGTGTTTTAACAATATATTGGATTATTTAAAAATCCGTAATATTGTTTTTGCTCTGTGTATAACGGATAACAATTTTGATATTCATAATACTTACCATTATACATTATATGCCACACTTAAAAGATAACTTGGAGGTGCTGTCAATAATAAATCATCATATCATTTAAGTACTTTTACATCAATATGAATGTAGGGAGTTAGTTTGTATTTGTATAGATTATTGGATTGCATATTATATCTCGAGATTCCTTTCCATACAAGTGTCCGGCTGCATGCTTTTTTTTGTACCGTATGTAGGTACGGCGCGGTTAGGTATCAAATTGTATTTTTACCTGACGGCTGCGGTGCGGCTGCACGCATTGTTCTGTGGTAAGAAAAATGGGACATGTTGTAATGATGATAAAAACCGTGACATCAGTTTAACAGCATACAACAATGTGTATCAATGACACCAAATCAAAATTCAAGTTTACGATAATTGTTTTCAAATAAAATTAAAATGGCAACGACATCACATAGAACAGATCATATTTGGATTGTTTAAATTAAAACACCCAGTAAAAATTAATTAATTTTCGAAATCAAAGATGATAAAATGACAATATGTTTTTAATTTTGATCATGTTTTTAGAATGTAATTTGTAATGTCTTACATTAAAAAGGATTTCCTTTTATTCTTTTGAGAAGGCATTAGAAATATTTTCGCAGGGTGCGAATGAGTCTGACAACAAACATTGTGGTCGTATAAAGGTCCAGAAAACAATTTTTATCCAACATTGATCAACAACTTGTTTAACAATGATTAACATTTTATAATATGATATATATTACATATATACGAATTTGGCTCGAATCGGTAAACTGTAAACTCATAAAAGATTATGTTTGACCACTTGTCGATAGACCAGATATGATTTTGGATTTAAAGATTTTGACAGACTAGCATCTTGATTTTTGATTACATAGGTCACCTCTCATATGAATAATTATGTACCTATGTGCTCTCGGTAGTTAGATATAAATTGGTGAGGTGAGGCAAGTGCAAATATTTATAAGTGCTTGCACATGAAGATGCTCACACTATAACTGAAGGAGAACTTGTTAGGTTGCCAGACTGTTATATGTAATTAAAACTCATTCATTAACAACAACACATTTAGGAGTTCCGTTCAAAACTGGAGCATATATAGATGGAGAGATAGATAGATAAGCTTTATTTAGATGGTAATCAGAATTATCTCTTCCCTGGTAAATAATGTCCTAGCGTAGTAGATTGTCATACAAAATGAAAATGAAACAAAATATGAATTATTTCTTAGGGTTTGTTATATACAGTTGTGCACCTGTCCCACAGTACAACCAACCCAACAAAGGGTATTGCACTATCTTAGAGGGTTGACAAGTAGTTAACCAGCTAAAAATATTTCAGAATAAAGTCCCTTTCACAGTACAATGATCATACACCTGTACATTTTGCAGGTATAATGTTGTGTAAACATTTACTTCAGTTTTATTTATATGCCTGGCTTAACAATATGTCGTTTAAAATACATACATACATAAATACGAGTCCAGGGTGCGATAAATGCAACCGAACATTTTCCCCTATTTTAATAAACGCAACAACGCGGTGTTTTCCACCTTCAAAGTTCCTTCAACCATAACAATGTGCTTACGACTTTAATAAATGCGCACAGGGTTTCATGCTAACTGTGCAATCTGTCTAGGTAGGTAATAGGTATTTTTTTAATGCTATATTAATATTCCATGTATGCGTGGTTGGTATGTATGTATGGTTTCGACTCTTTCGTTTTGGAGATATAGGTATGTACCAATAATTTTTAGTCGATTGCTTCATGCATTTGGCCGTTTCATCTTACTTTTCATATAAGCTCAAATATTTGAAAATAGGTTATTGCGACTTGCGAGAATCAAAATATCATCATTAAACTACATAATATAAATACCGAGATGCACTTATTTGGGGTACATTATATACATTTTGATTCAGTAACTGTGAATTTTTTATCTGAAAACAAAGCCTTGTCCGGAACACTGTATCAAATGAAGTCACGCAATATGTGGTTACGTTCAATTAATTTTTTGAAATCATGATAATAAGAAAATGGTACACACATACAAAATGCGCAACAAGAACAAGGAAGTTTGTTAACAATTTTATTTCATCATTCCTATATTTGATTCTTTATTTTTACTTCGCAATTCGATTACAATTTGGTAATGCATTTACATGCATTAACAAAAAGCATGCATTTTTTTATCTCTTAAATTTTCCCAAAATGAAAATTTCAGACGAATCGTTTCTACTGCTTGGCGGTTTATACCTGGAAACTTTGTCATAATATTCTGACATACAATTTTCCAGTCTTTTTAGTTCTCCTCCATCCCATACTTTGGCAAGGAAGTGACTTCCTGTCTTCCCATTTTCTATACTGAACTTGAGGGCTTGCTCAACTAGCTTCACGATCCTTGGATGATCCGTATCACGATTTCCAGTCGCATTGGGGGCCATGTCACTCAAAATTACATCAACGAGTTGTTTGCTATCATTATCTACTACAATCTTCTCTGTAGAATGACTTTGTAACGTGGATATTTCATCTGAATTAGATGAACTATTAACAGTCCTGCTTGATAATGATTTTGTCACAGAGAGCTCATTTTGACTCGCTCTATTTTGAACTTTGCTTTTGAGGATTTCTTTGACCATTTCCAGAGTGTCGGCAGTGGTAAAGTCGAATCCTCCCAACAACACGGCTCCTTCAAGCGGGGCAATGGGTAGTAAATCGATTCCTATCACAGTTCCGACTGGCTTCTTGGGCACTACATAAAGAAAAGAATAGTGCTATCATTTCACGTTTTAATTACTTGTGACATTTTATCTCAACCTGAATCAACTCTCATGTGAATCTGGCATTAATTAATCATTTCATCCTAGCATTGTTTTTTCATGCACGCCAGTATAATTTTGTTACATTTATGCGGCCGCATAGAACTGCACTATTACCACGTAGTACACAGAACAGTTGTGTGTGCTTAAAACTAAAAGCTTTGTTAGAAGCAATAAAAGTCGATAGGCCAAGATATTCTGAGAAGAACCCAAACTCTCCTTTGGGTTCTTCGCCGGTAAAATATGAACAGCGCTACATACTACATCTATTGAATGCTTTACACCACTTCACCTGAAAAAAATCTCTACCTGCGCGAGAGACATATTAAGAGCTCGTTGCCGGATTTAAACACAAAAAGTGAAGCAAAGATGTTTAGGGGTTGCTAAGCTCTAGAGCTAAACAACTTAAAATACAATGCAATAAAGGCTAAAAAGTATTGTTTAAAAAATAGAGATAGTAATGAACAATAATATATGTGCTTTTAAAGCAAAATCGGCATTGATTATCTTTTTTGTCTTTTAACCATGATATGAAACACAACTCATTTGCTTTTCCAAATTCAATACAATAATAATAAATATATAAAAATGTGTAATATGCTTTAAATGTTAAATGTCAAGTTCATGAATCCAGCCAGTAGCATGGTAGTACTCAGAATCAAGTTTTCATTGTTACATTTCTCAATAGTACCTTCCGTCATGTTATAATAAATCATGCACCATGCATTCAACGAGTGTATATTTTTAAATCGTTTAAAAAATTCTGTTTTTTTTGTAGACAATATCCTTTTAGATTGTTTCATTATGCCCCAAACAAGAGTTATTCACTACCAACAACCAAGTAAAAGGAGTCAAGTCACCTTTTTGTTGTTGATGTTGAGTTTATGATACAACCTTGTTGAGTACCGAGTATAGGTATTGTGGTTTGGTTTGCTCTTACTTGATACCGGAGCTGACTGGCTGAGTAGTAATAGTGGTATGTTATGTAGAATACACAAAAGCGCAACTCTCTTTTACGCACCGGATTTCTCGGATACTAAAAAAGTAAAAGACTTGACTGGAGAGTAGTAAGGAAAACTAGAAGAACAGTAGTAGTAGTAGAATGAAGAAGCACGCCATCATCAAGAACTAAAGCAAGCTTGTGGTGTACATTGTACATGATGGATTGCATGGTCATGGATCAGGGAATACTGAAAAGAATGCATGTATGAGAACGGAAGATGGGAATTCCGCATCATTTTTAGATCACCTCTAAAAAGCAGAGAACAGAGAGACAGAGTCACCGCAAATAATCCGGTGCAACAAACGGGAGTAAGCAAGTAGCGCTCATAGACTTGTTTTTTTCATACTGATCATCGTCATCATCACAAACCAATCATTCATTATGCCGCGTGAATATTTCATTTAATTATGAAACTTCCGGTATCGTTCACATGGCTACTAACTACAATGTAGTTACTACACTGTCTTTTCACCTTATGCATGCCACATCCTATTACCTGTACATTTTTTGACTGAATTATACCTTTCGTCCATTTCGTATGCACATTGCAGATTAGCAATATTTGCATATTGATTCCTTTTAATTCAAGCATCAAGCCAACTTAATTGTAAACTAGATCTCCAGTCAGTGCAAAGAAGTGTTTACCGTGCAGTGAGCTTGGATTTTGGAAATTTATGATGATCAGGGGAAATTTGTGTGACGAATAAATCCCGCGCACCAGAAGGTGAAACGTGGAAGGGACAGATTAAACTATTATTTTATAAAGTGCTGGTTTGTGAAACATGCTACCTAAAGTATATTCATTCCAATATTTCAAAAATGTATAGGGTAGATAGGCTAGGATAAGACGACGATACAAAATGCAAAGCTTTCAAGTCGATACAGCACCAAGCAGTTTGATATACCAAGTTAGGGTAATTGATATCCAAAGTATACACAATCCAAAAAATCCAAGCAGGCTCAAGCATTTTAAAAAATAATCTAGCAAAATGTGATAAAAAGTATTACTGCTAATTATTGCGAAAATATTAAATAGGAAAAATAATCTCTATGAATTCTTTATTAACCTACACCAAGTTTTAATAAATAATTTAAAGAGTGCTAAAAATAGATTTTAAGGAAAGCAAGGAAAGGTATGTACAAAACAATAAATAAGCTTTTTATTCAGATTTAAAAAAAAGATCATCATCATCATCATCTGTTAATTTCTGGGAACAAGCAACTTGTAGAATATGTCATGATAAGACTTTTTTGTATTGGCGTCTAATAGTTAACAACTAGTAAATAGTAATATAGTAACGTGTATGGAAAACGAAACGGGACACAAGCAGTTTTGTGTTTTAAATTAAACGAGACTATTTATTTAATTTTAAAATATTTTCCTCAGATATCTCCTGTGATATATTTTCTTCATTTTTCTAATAATTGTGACGACCTTACAAATAGTGAAAGGGAAAGAAGAAGAATGTAATATTCGGCGTAGAACGATTTGTAAAACTTTCATCGCTTTTATTTATTTTTCAGGTGAAACCCATCCCATAACCCAATCAACTTATCTGTTCTTAGTAATCCCTAAGAGTGTGTCACACTTCTTTTTTTGGGCCTTTTTGGTGTATAATATTTAAGGAACAGTATTTGCTTGGTTGTACTTGAAATATTTAAAAAATGAACCGTTACGTGACTGATTTCATCAATGGTCGTGGTGCGTTGAATTACTGGGGATTCACACCAGCGTTGGACATTAGTTCCCTTCTTGGTAAGTATTGCCATTGGCTTAAGACCACCAAAATGCTTTATGTAATAATGCATGCTTAATTATGATCGATGATCGATGTGCCTATTTTTAATTACCCATGTAGATTTAAACCCTGGAAATGATGGAGATTCGAAAAAGTCTGTGAAGGTGTATTTTGACGGCCTCTCAGATTCTCGTCACATACTTCAAACATTGGCTAAAGGGCTGGCCAAACGTGACGGTCTGGAAATGCAGGTATGTGATACAATTTTTAGTTGAAGTTCCATTCTGTTCTTGTGCTTGCCCTTGTTATTTACAAAATGTTAAAATAAAATAATATGATTTTGTTTTGCAGTTTTATATATCAGAGAGTAATATGAACATATATGCCCGCCAACTAGTCCTGTTACAGATAGCGTTCGCCCCCTTAACAAGAGTTGGACTTCATGAAAAAGTCTGTGCCTTTATGGAACTTCATGGGAACCTTTGTATACGGCCACAAACGAAACGGATTTTGAAAGAAATTTGTGATGAGCTAATTATGTACGTAGAAGTAGTGGTACTATAGAATACTATCAACTACACTGCTGCTAGTTTTGAACAGTTTTATATATTTTATCTTGTTGTTGTTTCATGAGTATTGAAAGAAGTCAAACTTTTATTTTTTACGTTGATTACAGGGCAGTGACTGATGATGATCATGCACGAAAATTAATGCCATACATCACCTTTAAAGAACTCCGGTTCAAAGAACGTGATCTCGTACACCAGTACTTAAGACGTTGGAGGGATGCTGCTGCATCATCAGCACCCATGTCTGCTGCTTGGTAATTGCACAAAATATGCACTCAAACATCTATGCTAACTGACCAATGCTTTACAAATTGAAATTATTTCCTTTGTAGGGATAAGCAATTAAGGTCCACACTTGGTACACGGTACGATAGTCGTTTAGGAGCATTTGACTGGGATTACAACATGAAGCTTGTCGAGAAACATCCAAAATTGAAAATTATTCATGCTACTGAATATAAGCACTGGCGTGAGACTGGAATGGCGTTCGTCGAGCAAGAATCCGACTACTCGCAGCCAAACGTCACCATGAATGAAGGTATAACTCACAATTTAAAGTTCAAGATCGGAATTTAAATATTCCATACTGCATCTGCATCATTAAAGATCTACTAACATGGTATTGTTTTTCAGGTTCTAATGAAAACTCCCCTACATACTCAGGTGATATGGAAGTTGGTCCTTATATTCCGTACGGTATCAATTGCGAAGACGCTTCGTTGTTAGAAAAGGCTAATGACCAGTACAAAAAGAAGTCTTATGATATTGCATTCCATAATATTCAAGAAATGTTGTCAATACTCTCTCCACCCAATGAAACTAGACCAGCGTTCTTTCAGAATTTTATGATTTGGTTGCTTCCAATTGGCAGTAGCCAAAATCTCTGGGTGAAGTCCAAGTTTGCTAACATTTTTGATGTTGGATTTCTTGCCACCCACTCATTTCTTGGATTGAGATGTGAACTAGGGCGAATGCTAAAACCGGATGCTGTCGTATTCTTAGAAAAACCGAGGTAAAGAATCATGTTGACATTGAAATTTTTTTCCCAAAAACATTTCCAGGAATAAAATTTACTAAAAAATTTTTTGATGGCTTATTTCTCGCAGGTACATCCTATGGTTTGACAAGGAAAATGTACCCGCATTCGACAAGGAAGTCGAGCAAAAGGCGAAAACAGCTAATCTCATTAGTTATCCGTTAGAAACAAAGGAAGTTTCTGATATTCTATACCGGTTCAAACTCTCGGAAGAAACTAATCAAACCAACAACTCAAATAATTCCAATTCCCATTGATTTTGTAACAAGTTTAACCGTTATGTTTTGATAGATTGAATTGAAACGTACAAGTTACATAAAGTGTATAATGATGCAGCTCACTATATTTCCTATATCATAAAAATAAAAATATTATTATTATTATTGTATAATTAGTTACGTTAAATTCATCAAAGTTAGCTTTTGTAGACTTTTAGGTATGATTGCGTGCAAAAGGTTTGCAACAGCTATTTTCCAGAAGTACTTGTTTTAGCATGGAAGCATAAAAGCTGTATAATAAAAATCTATGTAGTAGCAGATGTTTTCTGGATTAGAAGTTTTTAAAACTATATATTCATATTATCATTATTAAATGTTCACTGTAATCAATTATAATGCATCTCTTATCAAAGTAAAATAAAGTAATTTGAAAATGAACTGTGAGCGTACCTCTTCCGTCACTGTTTATTCTTTTGATAATAATCTGAGTCCATGCTCCAGGTGCAGCTCCACATTCCACTACTGTCTGTCCTGGTTTTAAAATTTGTGCTTTGTCATCAATCTCAATTAATTTGAATGCACTACGTGCCCTGAAAATACATTCGACATTCATATAAAAATCTCTTGTAACTTACAATTTGTAAGATTTTGATCATGTATATTCTTTGCTTCATTTTAAGTACCTGTAGTTCATTTCATGTGCCTTTTTCACATATGGATCATTAAGCTGCCGAGTTAACCACAACTGAGAACTTTTACCTTTTCCTTTTAAAGTACTTGGGATTTTTTTAAGCATTGGTGATGATGGTACATGAATCAGGCGCTTGTCAACAAAATACCTAGAGCAAGTACCGATAGAAAAATTGAAAAAATTCCTCTTTTAGTAATAATTTAAAAAACTTGTTTTTATTATTTTCATTCATTATAACAGGCTAATAACGACAGTAGATATTTAGTTTCAATGATTGCCTTTTTCATATGAAAAAATGATTAAGTTTTCCGTATTAAGGAACAATTTGCAGAGTTGCTGTGCACTGTGCAAAAAGTAAAAGCAAAATATATGCATGGCTTATTGTCAGTAGAGGACGAGTGCTCGGGAAATTTGCCAACTATTTGTTATAAAAAAAAGCTCACCTCAATTTATAAACATTTTGATGAATCCCCCGAAACAGTATAGTCCACTTCCACCTCCCCAACGACAACATTTTTGGGTTTATTTGCGTGTAAGTTTCTTTATCTCTCGACGTTCGGTATTATGACATATTTTTTCTACAATTACTTTTGGCATGGGTGGAATGAAACAACAGACCCCAGCACCTGTCCCCAAAATTTCAGATGACTTGGCTTCAAGTTCAGTAGCCTGCTGAATCAAGATTTTATCATTCTCGCGAAATGATAAAACGACATTATTATGTAACTCACATCATATATTTAACAAGCATTCATCTTTCGGCTTCCAATTACATAATATTTAACAGTTTAATTTCATTCCCCAGGCCTTGCACAGGAAATGTTTTTCCTTTCAGTTTTTCAATGCACAAAAATATCCCTAAAATAAACTGTTGATTTGGTAAGGTCCAATGATCATGCTTGGAAATGCAACAAATTTAAATTATTATGTGAAGCATTATTTTACACTGCAACACTGGATATAAACCATGACCAATTCAAATAAATTCTAAAAGCTCATGTGAACATAATGTTAACACAAAATAGATGACGAATAAGGCACTTGGAACTTCCAAGTTGGAAGTCACGTAATATATCGTTTGGGGTTGGACTATAAGAAATACGACAACCGAACTAAAGCTCCTAAAGACTTTGTTTACATGAAATAAATATCAACTTCCTTTTTTGTACCGCGTCAAATATTTTCTCTAAATCATTTTGCTAAAATACAAAATATTTGAAGCTATCAAATGAGCTTGCACGTGTGACATAATATGATCATGATAGCATAAAGTCAAAACTGGGCATTTTATACGTGAACCGTAAATGATAATGGTGATTGATAAGATGGCCATAATGGAAATAGGACATCGCTGAAAGCTCACCTCAATTTGACATCCGATTCAGTGAATCTAAGCGCACACAAACAAAGCTAAAAAACGATAATAAAATGACCAGCGAATTATGGACAAACAAACAAGCTTAGCGTTTTCATCATCATTGCATCAGCAGCGGTACAAGTGCAATGGTGCAAAAAAAAGATCTCCGTCCGAAATATATACAGCATCATGAAAAGTTCTCAAATAGTTCAGTGTAAAAAACATGTAAGCTCCACCCATTCAAATTTACAAGAGTTTTTGCTCGTAAAAAACATCTCATCATAAAATACACCTTCTCTCCCTTTTTTTCGCCTTCTAGTCTCACATTTACACATGTTTTGTATTTTGATATGTAGGTATTATTTTATCAATTTGCTATGGCACAAAAGCAAATCCAAAAGCCAGTGCAGGCAGTGTAGTAGTGATCGTCGTATTGTAAGTTTTTACGATGTAAAATGTAAACTAGTAAGTTGAATGAGTGTTACTGAAACTGAATGTGTTGTTGTAGTTGTATCTTTAGAAGAGCAACAACAAGGGCTCTTTTGTTGGGCTTGTAATTAATTTGCTAGCAAAATCTGCAAAAGATCACTGTACTGCTGAACTGATAAACCAGTAGTGTTCTACACGGGTAATTGTTGATTGTACAAAAAGTAAACAAAAAAAAACAAGTTTAGAGTGGAGGTGTGGTGAAGTGGTGATCCCGTTTAAGTTTAGGGAGCTGATTTGAAAGGCTCCAATTATATAAACCATTAGCCAAATCAACTTCGTCATGTCGCAGATGACATGACATGATATTCAATGAGGGAAAGATAATAGATGTAAAAGTAGCACTATATTTAAATATTTTTTTAACTCAGCACAGTTTATTATTATCATAATTCCTTATCGAATAAGTTTTTTTTCATAGTGCCGTGTTCGTTGTTTCGGATTTTTAGCACCATCTTCAAGTTCTTAACCTTGAAAGATTGTCGCTCGCGCTGATGCATGCTGTCCATATGTTTGGGAACTTGAAAAGGGACACGTGACGTAATAGGCCCATATAGTGTCTGAAGGAAGTTATCATCGTCAATTTTATCATCATAATACGAAATACGAGGTGTTCTAGTATCTAGATGTCTGTAAGAATGGAGATATTGGTTGTAAGTTTTTATTTAATTTATTTTTATTATGTTAATTTAACTGTATTAAAAACATTCCAATTAATATACACATTTTACCCATTTCCCGCTATCATCCCAGTCATTACTAATACCAGAAATAATGCCTTTCTTTGAAACTTAGAACGAGGAATTGTTGAAAGACAGGCTTACGCCTTGTCGTGAAATCTGCCCATTTTTGCTGGATTTATTCATATGGAGAAAGGAAGCATACCCCTTTGTCATTGCTGGAGCAGTGACTTCTTTTTTCATGCTGTTGTTTTACTGGCAACCTTCAGTTCTTACTGCATTGTCAGTTTTGGGGTTGGTCATCACCGTAGCAGATTATCTCTTACCTCTTGTATCAAAATCCGTTAGTAGTTCAGAGGACTGGAACAGCGAAAAGGAAAAGAAGTTTTCAATTTTTGTTAATCGCATTGCTTACTACAGTGTACAAGTATGGAACTCACAGGTATTATTATAGGAATTATTTGTAAATTATAAATATCATATATGAATTATGAATTATAGATGAATTATATGAATTATAAATATTATTATTATTATCAGGTATTATTAGAGGAATGGAAGAAGGAACATCCCAATGTGGTATAACAAACACACCCTGTTTCAATTGTTAATATTATGTAAACGTACTTTTAAAAAAAAGATTTAACGTCGCATTGAATTAATTTTTTTCAGTATTCATCAGTTGTTATTGTGTCTCTATTGTTTTTGGCGTGGATCGGCAACGCAGTTCATAATCTCTGGCTAGCGTATATTTTAGGTACATGCATTAAAATATAAAATCCCCACTGATCCTACTAATTTAGCAGTACTAAATGTGTTTTTGTGAAATAATTTGCATATTGGTTTTTTATGTCAATTCTTTCCAGTTTTGTTTCTAACTTTACTTCCTGGGCTTCTTCATCGCCGGATTCTTCAGGTTTACGTGTCAAGGCTTGTCATGATGATCACAACGTTCGTACAGTCAAAAACAAAGAAAAATTAAAACCTATGGATTGGAGTCCTCACTACCTGTTCTACTTCATACTCATTCATGGCAACAACATACACGAAGATATTGTCACTATACACTATACTGGGTGGCACGATCTATTGTTCTATTATATGAGGGTGGAGTTATCTCTTGTTTGTATTTAGATTTGCTAACGTGGGAACCGTTTCCACGGGAGCGCACAAAACATCGTGCCACCAACTATAGCGTTATTTTAAATTAGCACGGATTATAGTTTTAGAAACATGAAATGCTCGTGATTAGTCAGTCCGGTGACAGCAGTATTTCTTTTATGTACATACGTACTTCTAACACACGCAATGTAAGATATTTAGTCAAAAGCAATTATATTATAATCATTTGCAAAATAGTCATTTAGTGATGTTAACAAAATCTACGGTTTTATTATGCTTATGCATAAACATTAAAAAATGCAGTAGCCCAGCAAAGCTTTTTGAAAAGTGTCGACGAGGTATGGTATGCGGTTGATTGATGGTAAGTGTTCACACAGTATTTGTATCACTGTACAGGGCAGATATTGCATTTGGCATAATAATAATTGATAAGATAATGTTTTATTTCTAGTTTTAAATGCTCTAAGCTATACTAGTGTATTTCGAATAATTATCAAGTAGGTAGATCCATGTTCCGAATGGTGTAATGTTACTTATCCTTATACGCATAAAAATCATGTAATAAATTAGATTATAAGATAAAAGAAGGCATTTAATTTAAGTGTTTTTTTACTACATATTAACAATATGTATCGTACAAACGGAATTCTTTTGTGGCACATTTAGTTAGAATGACTAGACATTACTTACAGCGTCATAATCATCTTTTTTATTATATTACGTTTTGGTTGCTCGGATCTGTTATACTATAAAGCAGATCTGATTGTGTACAAAACAATTTAGTAACCAGTTTTAACCATTTAGTTATAGTGAGCACGATTAATAAAAATATACAAATTAATTTGTAAGTAACAAAGTTGTATTTAATATTTACTAATAGTAAACGTCTTGTAACTTTTAATATGTAAGTAATATCTCTTCGGTGGTTTTGTTTGAAGTAAAAACTTGTTACGAATAACATGCATAGGTACCTATTAACTTAATAGAATTCTTTTGTTGAAAGTCACTCCAACTCCAAGATACCGTCACATGGGAGCCGTGGGAGCTTTTCTGCAATCCAAGGCAATATTCCTGAGCGCTGATACTGTTTCCAGTCATAGAAGACTTTTAAAATCACTCCAACAATGCAAACTACCTCAACGATAATTATGCACACTATCCAGTTATTGTCTTCAGAGTCGCGTATAGAACATACATCGGTGATTTTTAAATCCTTCAATTTCTAAAATGTTTGTTCCAACGAAATTCATGTTAGCCGCATAGCCGGCTTGGTTGGATTATTATTATTTTTACATATTATTATTATTACATGTTTCACAAGTTTTGGTTACCAAAAAAATTTCTCTAGTTTCAGTTTCATTGCTTTCATCTTCATTTTGATCCACATGCAGCACTTGCACTATATTCCAGCACAGAACATCGTTGATGTCCAAAATATTATTTTGTATTTCGATAAGCCGTCCCTGATTATAAAATTCAGCGGAAATCCAAAAGTATTATATAGTATTTTTTAGAGATTAATCATATTGCATGAATGTAATTTACTTTAGTCTGAGTAGCTGTACGGCAGTCACATTCCAAATGAGATCCAACTTTGAGCATGGCTTTCCCTTCTGAATTTTTTACTTTCGTAAAGAACGAGTTTGGAAACTATTAAAAAGTAGAATGAAAAAACGTAATTAAGATACCACCAGCGCTTAAACCTAAACCTCTATCATTTTAAAGTGCTCTATAACCTTAACCTACCTTCTGAAAGTTATTTGAATTTATATACAGCAAATCGAATTTTCGTATAAATACGCCACTGAGATCATTCAAACTATTGACAAAATTTTGACTTATGTCTAGTCGTCTTAAGTTTCGGTACATGGAATGATTCAATGTTTTTAAATATTTGATGTGATTGTTGGAAACATTTAACTCCCATGTATATGGCGATACTTTTGGAAGTTCCGTCAAATTCCTCCCAACGCAGTTTACAGTGAGGTACACTGTTGGTTTTCCCATTTCACCCCGGAGCAAATTATAAGGATGGCATTCACAAGTTCTGTTCATCTCCGAGCATTCGTTTTCAAGAATCTGAAAGGATAACGGGCAAGAGTGCATTCAATAAAGAAAATATATGTAAAATAATCTGTTGTGCGATCATAATGACTTTTCTTACGTACAATTTTAGAATCAAATATTTGTGCTAGGTTGTAATGAAATATTCCCGAGGGAAGAAGTTTTTGTCTATAAAATTGACAAGTAGTTACGTTTTGGTCTACAAACAGACTTCTGCATTCCAAATGTCGTTTCTGACAACCCACACTATCCCACACATTTTCCCAAATAAATTCGCATTTCAAAGGATTTCCTGAAAGTTGCAATTTATGAAACTAAATTTGGTAAATTAAAAATTAAACAAACAAAATGTACAACTTTTTTCTGGATACATACCTGATAACCGCAATGATTTCAATCGCTTTGACGCAACAATTTCCACAGGCAATTCCTCCAGCAAATTATTCGTCAACTCCAACGAAATATTGTCGCTGGCACAGTTTGTTAGCTGACGATCAGTTTTGAAATTGCCTTCATCATCAATATCAATTGTCTCAACAATGTCATTTTCTGATGGATCTTCCACAGTGTCAACTAATACTGCATTAAAAGTTTTAATAAAGTTGTTTGACATTCTTAAATTTGTGATTTGACATGGGATATGACCTGTTACAACAGTGATATTGCAGTCAAAAATGTTTATCTCAGATAACCCCGAGAAGTCGTTGTCTTTAATGAAACTCAGGTTGAAGTTTGGAATTGAGGAGCTTTCGATTATCAAACCGGTGAGATAATTTTTCTGTGCTCAAATAAAGTATCACAACGCATAAATATAATTGATTAATTAATTAATTAGTTTACCCGTCAAGTTATCAAGAAACAGCCTATATGCGCAACGCATAGATAAATTTAATACCTGATGAGATGATATGCAGTTAAAGTTAAGCGTCTCGGTGTCATTGAGAGTAATAGACGAGCACCTTAAAATGGTATCCGTACCTTCCAAACTGCATAAATAACAATTTGTTATCAGTGTGTCTATCATTTGTCCACCAGTCACTTGAAAACATGAAATCACAAATATAGCCAAAACGCAACCTTGGGGCCTAATCATTATTGAGCATTAACGACTTGAAATCCCAATAAAATAATAATGTATGTTCTCCACGAATCACAATTACAAAGGGAAATCTTAAGATCCTGGAAAATCGGGATAACTTTTGCATGTATTGATACAGTGTTCAATGAATAAAAATCAGTCGAAAAAACACAGATTAAATAGGCAATTTATTAGCGTGTGGTGTCCATCCACGGTGTATTTGTATCATTTGTATGAGTTATTTTCTTGAACTTCGACAGACTGATACACTAATGTACAAATACTGTAAGTATGGAAGAATCATTTTAATGACATTTTTGTCTCTAGCTAACAGTAGAATTCATACATACCTACTTCACTTGAAAGGTTTTTTAAAAATGTTTTCAAGGGTTTTTAAGGTTTATAAGCATTGAAAATTCAATGTACATACGGAACAAAACAGCAATGTGATTGTGGAACAGGAGTCCTGTTACAGGAATGCAACAACAATTAATGAGTTGGTAATTTTACTTTAATAGCATATATGCGTCGTCTCGTGTTAATTTAGGTGTTACTTTGTGGTTATAATTGTAGTAAAAACTAAACAGCCACGTAAATACATATTTACATGGACGTTTGAAATCAAAAAACCATGTCAGCCGTCAGCCCACACGTGAAGGACAATGTCGCATTGATGAGTATTGGTTTTTAATTTGAATATAAACTCATTTTAGAACGACTAAAATAGCAATGCTGTATCATCAAACATCAAACCCAATAATCATATTAGGTTGTAGGTAGTGGACGTACCTACATATACATACATACATTGTTATTATTAGTAGTAGGTTTTGTATTACTTTGGTTTATTCTGACAAATGGTATTTGTTCTAATTTTNATTAGTAGTAGGGTTTTGTATTACTTTGGTTTATTCTGACAAATGGTATTTGTTCTAATTTTGTTGTGCTTTGAAGTACAATAAAGCTGTAAGACCTGTGAATACGTAGCTGTGAGTGAATTGAAAGGTTAAAGGTAAAAAATTTAAAGTTTCCTTCATAACTCCCTGGGGGGTGAGATGGGGGGCTGAAAATCGATAGGATTCAAAGTTATGACCTCAGGTATCTGTGTACAAAATATGAAGACATTTGAGTACACCGTTCTGAAAATATCATGCTCCGAGACAGACGAATGGACAATCTTACCAAATTCAATACTATATACATAGCTATTACGCAGCTACGTAATATTTGCTTCATAAATAAGGTACAATTTATGAAGAAAAGTCTTGTTAACTTTTGTACATTGAAGTAAACACAAGAACAAGACAATTTCCTAAAATTGGCATACCAAACAAGATAATTTTATATTGCCGGGCGATAATGCAGTGGAATCGTAGATTATCCTTGATATATGACAATAAGCTGTCATTTTACTTGCAATAATCTTTTAAGTTAGTAGATAAATAAAATAACCCTTTTCTTCACGTCCATAATACGAAAGAAAACATATTCCACACACATTAATTATTTGGTAAAGTACACAATAAGGGTTCTTTGCGAGAAAATTGTTGACCCTCCTCATTGAATCATTTCATTAGCGTTTTTAGGTCTATCAGTTTACTATTCATAATTTTATATGTAATGTTGTTCTACAAGTGGAACACATTCAAGCCTAAAATATGTAAGTAGGTATTTACATCGCGTTTTTAAAAATCGTCAAAATAGATTTCTATTTCATACATCTTCGAACGCTTATTGAGCACTTTATTCATGCTACTACTTAAAATAAAATCACAACATATAACTCAAAGATTTCGACATGCATATATTTATTCCGTATTCTGCTCTGCATCTGTTAAATTGTGAAAATACTTTCACCCATTAAAATACCAAGTGTTGAAACCTAATACACACGCAAAACATAAATGCTTTTGATTTGATTACCTAAGCTCAATTTCATTTTCATTCAATTTCATTTTTTAATAATATTAATTTATTTTGCACTACTACATAAACCAGGTTTTTATTGTTTGCACAACTCTTGAAGTGCAATGACACATTAAACCAAGCTCATCCTTAAAAAAAAATCAAATCTCAATAATACGAGATACATTATAGATAGGTACTACATATGGGGCCTCGGAATATAAATAATTGCTTAATGTAGGTTAAATTTTGTTTTCAAGAGATTTTTATCAAAAACTGGTCCATCTTCTACGTAAATATGTGCAAAGTTAGGGTAAATATAATTTTCCTATGCACAGCACAAACTTTGACAGCTTGTTATTACACATTAAAAGTCTGTGTGTATCTCTTTTGCTGTAAAAGTATTTTCCTATTTGTATGTTAATCAGTGGCAGAGAAACAAATAAAACTTTTTTTATATTCTGGTTTGTCTGGTAGATGATGCGCCGTTGAAAGGGAAAATGTTGATCAATGTAGGAGAAATGCCTTTGCGCTATGTATACTTTTTAGATAAAACACTTTGAGGTTTAGACTTATAATGACAGTTGTAAACCGGCTACCCTGTCAGCAAATTGATTTTTTTTAAAGCTGTCTGAAAATTTGATTTTTTTGTTTGAAAATATATAGTCAGAAAAGTGTAAACATGGACGATTTAAGATTCTGGGTTTTCCTCTTATTATTTTTAAATATTTTCCATACAAGCATAGCTCAAGATTTTACAGGAAACGAAGTTGACGATGGAATTGCCGTAGACCAAGGAAGCGAACCAAGCGAGGAGGGTAACGTGCGACATAATAACTATCTATATAAATACTATACTATATAAATACTATATTGTACGTCCTGAAATTAAGTACTGAAAACTAATTTGTTCACTATTGCACCAATTTTATAGATCTAATAACAAAAATTATTGGAGGGAAAGAAGTAGAGTCACCCACGGCTTATCCATACCAAGTGTTCATTGAAAAGATTTGGAATAACACGGCCTTCTTCAAATGTGGAGGGACAATTTATAATGAGCAATATATAATTACAGCGGGGCATTGCACATATTTTAGAGATGCTGGTGTGTTTGCCACTCCGAAGCAAATATGGATAACCGCTGGAACCATTGATTTGGCTTCAAAAGACGAAGAAATAAGACGCGACAAACAGGTCGTAGGCGTTAGTGAAATTCACACTCATCCCAAGTTTGAGTTAAAACGCTTTGAAAACGATCGCTCTGAAACGCCAATCTATGACATTGCAGTGTTGAAGTTGAAAAAACCTTTAAAATTGAGTGATCGAGTGGCCCCTTTGACAATTGCACCTGACGGATTGGAAACGAAAGGTTCAAAATGCAATATGTTACAGATAACGACAGGTGATCTAAATTTTCGGATCATGCAATTATTTGTTTTGTAGGAAATGGAACGGTGACTGGATGGGGTAGAAAGGAGCTCAACGGCACGATTCAAAACAGAATGAGAACCATCAGCGTCCCATTCCTTGATTTGAAAAGATGCAAGAAACTATTTAAATGGGTTGCGAGTGTCAATGATGACATGACGTGTACTGGCACAGAGGAAGGTGGCGTTACACCGTGCTACGGCGATAGTGTAAGTTTTGCGCAATACTTATGTATAAACCGAAATCATGCACTTATGTATATGCCCACAAACGTTAAATTTTCTATGATTTAATTAACTTTGAAATTTTCCTAATCCCTCAGGGTGGTCCTGTAAGTTGCAAGGATGATCAGGGTAACAACTATCTGTGTGGTGTGTCTTCCTTCAACGGTAACCATTGTGCAAACTATAACGTATATACAAGGGTCTCCTCTTACAATTCGTGGATTAAAAGTGTTGCAGGAGAACAAAAAATATGAACACTATCTATGTTGTATAAGGTTATAAGGATCGAATAATGAGATATGCATGGTCATGTTTTGTTGGTTGCTCCAAAATGTGTTTGGATCAAACACAACATATATCTATTTATGTTTTATCTCCTTTAATGTTTCTGATAAGATAGCAAAAGGTACCTGATTTAAACAATTGAAAGATTTAAAAAAATAAAAATTTGTAATGCATTATATCACCTACATTTTTAAAAATATTCCTACAACAAAGCATGTTTAAGATTCATGGTTGGTTCAAATTTCTTATACAAAATTTGTTCAAACAAAGAGCATTGTTTAGGGATGGGATAAGCAGCTTTACGCACAGTTTTATGCACAAAAAAAGTTTTCATTTTACGAGCAATGAGGAATGATTTTACATTTCATTGTATCAACAAAAAATTCATGTCTTCTTTAAATTCGTGCATTTTTGGTACCAAATATATCTACATTTCGCAGTGAACCTCTTTTCCTCTAGAGACATAAATCCATCAACATCTTCCTTTTGAAAAAACTCCCATATAGGTACATACATTTATCAGGGAAATTATAACCCACAATACCACCATCGCCAGCTTTTCTGTTACTGACATGAAAACATTTTTTTGACAACCTTGTATATTGCAGGAATTTGTCAATATATTTTTACCAAATTTTTTTTTGAAGTAAGTAGGTATATTATAATGTATAAGTTTGGATCAGTCACATATTATATACCTACATCCTACATATATATGCCTCAGACAGGGACGTAAGTAAATATTAGCCTATTAACTTCACTCAAGTTGCTTCCTGTATTTTAGAAGACTAATATTTTGCAACCTGTTGAAATTCAACTCATCATTGACATATTCCTCCATTACCACATTTATTGGAAATATCTGGAGGTCAGCATGTACTTGAATTTTTGCTACATTTTCTGACTGGCCTACTATTCCTATTAACTATATACAGTAATACAGACGTTTTCAAGGTTACCGATGTCATGTTACTGACCCCTTAAAACAGCAATCTTTTAATAACTTTTGACAGTGAATTTTTAAACAACGGATCCCAAAATTTTACTTTTATTTTTACATGACATCATAATCTGCTCGGTGATAAAATAATTTGAGCAATCTGGTTGGTTGCGCAATCGTTTATTTTTAACCTCAAATTAGGATTGTCGCGTTTAAACGTGAGAAGACTACAAAAAATGTGTTTTCAACTAGAATATAACTTAAGTTGTTCTCGACCTTTTTTCATATTAAATTTTATTATTCATGATTCATGATGTATTCCTTTTGACTAGCTGCACACACGTTTGAATTGTAAAAGGATTGTATTTTATGGTTCTTCTGACACGGGAAGTTAAAAATGTTTAAAAAAAATCGTATAGCAAGTGTAATGTCAACTTTTAAATTTCTTGAAGCTTTATTGATTGTCCAAACATTATGCTGACCAACATCATAATACGCAATCTAAATACATGCATTATTGACACTTGAGATTCCCGATTATAAAATATCACTAAACGGTAAATACATTGCAATTTTT
This sequence comes from Zhuqinia jingwanae, assembly GCA_027744095.1. NCBI lineage: Eukaryota > Metazoa > Arthropoda > Collembola > Entomobryomorpha > Paronellidae > Zhuqinia > Zhuqinia jingwanae. The sequence continues at coordinate 28,195 of JAHZNC010006135.1, forward strand.
AGTTTTTAAATATTCTCACATTATACCACATAACACTAATAACACAATAGCAATACAATTAGTATTCTAAAAGTCACATTTTGTCTCATGATCAAACTGCTTATAATACAATAGTTCATATTATGAAACATGGATTTTCCAAAACTCTCCATTATTGGAGGTATAGGAAATGCGTTATTGTAAGCATTCCGGGAATTGAGAGCATCCCAAAGGAAAATTGTTGTGGAAAAATAAGATAGACTAGTACCTACCGCTTCAAATATATTTTCTTAAGTCGTAAATAACATTTTTACGTATGAAAACGGGGGACTAGTTGAATGCAGTACAAAAGATTACTACCAATTTCATTTCTAAACGTCTTTTAATGATATTCTTCAAATACGTTTTGATCATATAATACTTTGTAACTGCATATAGATGTATGTACAGCATATCGCAATATCAAATTATCAACCTCCAGGCATATTACATGCAACATTACTTTTACATACCTAAGCGCTATTAAAGTGTCATTATAGCTGCGCTTATGTCTACAATAACAAACAGTCAAAAGGAACGACAAAAGTCCTGTCCTGTTCCTGTTGTGTAACGATTCGATACTGACGAACATCTTTTAATTACCTTTAAATTTGGTACATTCCTATTTTCGCCGGTTATAATATAATGTTGCTAGTACAATGGAACAAAATAAACCCAAAAGTTCAATTTCAGTGTACAATCAACGTACTTTTGTTAATATTATTTGCTGGATGCTGGATCCATGATTATTGTCTAAATTTATATATAATACGAATCATACCCATTTTATGCCATCATTTCAGTTTCCAGCATCCCAAGAGTCAAGCATATTGAACTTTATCTGTGAATTAGAAACACTTCACAGCATTTTGTATTATGTACAACGACATTTTTTTTAATCATAAACGTAACTGGTTGGTTGTATAAGTGAACATATACTATTTCTTCAGTTCTTTAACTCTTTAAAGAAGTTAAGAGTCTCTTTGAGTTATTTAGTTCAAAACAAATCATTCTATTTTGAGTTCATCTAATGCAAAAACTGTCATAAGAAAGCAAAAAGTTCCAACTTTAGCTTACATCGCTCATTTCTCATTAACAATATTAACATCGCTTACTCAGGCATAGTAAAATGGCTGATTGGACTGCAGTGGAACGATGCCGGAAGCCAACAGGTAATTATTTTAACATGAAACATGAGCCAGAAAAGCATTTGTACTGTTTCTTTTGTCCGCTAACATTTTATACCAGTTTTAATGTAATATAAAATGTATTTAGATATACATATGTAGTAATTTTCATTCTCTATTTTATACAATGTTGTATTTCCTGAAAACGAACAGGTATAGGTAAACGACATCTTCTCGCCCTACTTGGATTTTGTGGATTTGCTTTGTCCTATGCCATGAGGTTTAGTCTTTCAATAGCAATAGTGGCGATGGTAAATAGCAACGGTGCTGTGAATGGAAAGATTCGTGAAATAAACAGTGCCACATCATCAGCTTCCCCTGTTCTGGGTACTCCAGAATTTCATCAAAATAGAAATACTTTTCAAAGTCATTCTCCCTTCTTTAAAAGTGATATATGCCCACATGATACAACTCCGCATTCAACGTTAGATCTCAGACTCAATCTATACCATGTCCAAACTAACTATATAGACAGGGAGAGTAGTAGTTTTACTAGCAGACCAAACAACATCAATAATGTCACCGACAAGAATGGCTATTCAATTGAAGTGGTCACCAGCCACAATGGCACGAAAAATTCCTCACTCCCAACAACAACAACAACAGCATACAATGAGGGTCGCAGCCATAACAAGTATTTTGGAATGCCTATAGCAGAACCTACAGGGCTTCCATCAACAACAACGAATGCTGAGAAAAAAGCAACTCAGAGTCAACACGTGGAGGATTTTGACCAACAACAGGGAGAGTTCTTTTGGAATGAAAAGGAGCAGGGTATCATTTTAGGTAGCTTTTTTTGGGGCTACGTTTTGACACAAGCGTTTGGCGGGTGGATCAGTCAAAAAATGGGTGGGAAATGGCCCTTTGGCATTGGTTTACTAATAACTGGCTTATTTGCTATCGTGACTCCGACTGCCGCAAGGGTAGGGGGAATGCCTGCGTTGATTGTCGTCCGGATAATCCAAGGATTGGCCGGGGTTAGCAAACAAATCATATATGCACATAGTACATACGTATGATCTCGGGCAATTTGATTATCCAGGAAAAAATATACACGTGCTCATTATCCATCTTCCAGGGAGTAACTGTACCATCAATGCAAGCCATACTATCCAAATGGTTTCCCCCAGAGGAGCGTGGCAAATTGGGCTCGTTTACTTTAGCAGGTTTGCTTTTCGTTTATGTGCTTTGTTGTTGTAATTCTGGTAGTAGTAAACATTGTTGCTTCAATGATTTTGTTGGAGTTGTATGGTATGGGTATAACTTTCTCCATTCATTCACTCAGCTTGATTAAATTTCTCTTTCTTTTCTCATTACAACATACTTGTAGGGATGCCATTCGGCACCTTTATCAGTACTCTATGCAGTGGTTTCCTCATTTACTACTTTGGTTGGTCGTCCGTATTTTATGTTACGGGGATAATGACTTTGATATGGTTTGTACTTTGGAGTTGTTTCGCCCATGCTAGTCCCTTTGATGACCCCACAATAGATGAGGCAGAGCTTCAATATATTAAAGAAGCCCTAAAATTACAGGGTAGTGAAAAAAAATGTAATAAAGCACCAGGCGGCGACTCTGATGATGACTGCCAGAAACAACAACAGGTATTTATACAAACTTTTTTTATGTTTTATTTTGCACATGCTTCATACTTTTCATGTGCGCGTTTGTGGGCGGGGAAGAAATTCTTTTGACTGTCGGTTGCAACTCTCAAGATTTTGTATGTGTGTCCTCTGAGAAGATGTATAAAAATGGAGTATAATTGGGTCACAATTACTGTGATGATAACAAGAGAGAAGAGGCAGATGATCCATCTAATCTGCTGTTCCTAGATAAAGTTTATTATTATTATTACCAGTAGTAAAAAAATGCTTTGTTGTTTTGTTCATTTTCCGGGGGGATTACATCCATTCACAGAAAAAACAAGCAGTTCCTTGGTCTCGAGTCCTACTTTCTCTTCCGTTTTGGGCAATCCTCGTCTGCAATACTTGCGAAACTTGGGGGCTTTACACGATTAACGCAGAGTTACCAACATACATGAAAACTGTACTTCATTTTGATATTAAACAGGTAAGAATGATCAAAGAAATGATACCAAGAAACAACTTGGGTTTTCATTAAAATGGGTTTACCTAAGTTCCCTCCGGGAAGCTTTATCAGAACTCTGCTTTTATAGCGAGTCCTTGCATCTTATATTGCCCCCAGATGAGCACCCAACTACATTTTTTTCTCTATTCTCTCCACTTGCTTACTCTTACTTGCGTACTATTTTTACTGCTTGCTGCAATACTGGAAATATAGTACAGTGTATGCCAACGAAAAGCTAAAATGCAAATTTACATGGTTTTCTTTCTTTAAAAAAAGCTTATCAAAAGCACTTTAGCGTTCTTTTATAAAATACAACCACAACAGCGTACACTTTTAAGGTTTCGTATCGTGTATGACTTTTTAATTTAAGTTTTCCCTTCAATGGGCATTTTCTCGTGATTTATAGAACAGTGTAATGTCCGCCTTTCCCCATTTACTGACACTCATTGTATCCGTGATTCTAACCAATGTGGGAGATACTCTCATTGAACACCAGTACTTGTCCATTGGTTGTGTACGGAAGCTCAGCACTAGCATTGGTACGCTTACTATTATATTATATGTAGCCTATTACTATCCTTTTGTTTGATTCTATTACATAAAAAATGCAATTTGCATAAAAAGCGTAGCAAGATAAATATCAATTTCATTTGTTAATATTACATTGTTATATATTATGTTAATTTATTGTAATTGAATTGACTACTGTTTCTATTTCCCCCCACCCCCAGCAATGTGGGGTTATGCAGCAGCCCTACTTGGAGTTGCATACTCTGGTTGTGATCGAGTAAAAACGGTAGCTTTACTTGCAACGGCGATAGGTGCAAACGGAGGCAAGTTTGGAGGATTTTTGGTTAACATTATTGACATTGCTCCAAACTATTCCGGAATTTTAATGGGAGTTATCAACACGGTAGCTTCCTTGCCAGGCTTCTTTGCTCCATGGATAGCTGGAATGATAATCAATGACAATGTAAGTTGCTGCAAGATAAGAAACAAGGACTATGAAAATCAGGAAAATTTATTTATGCATTGATGATGATGGGGTATTGAAAGATTACCATAAGAAAAGTACTATACATTCGTTTATGTAGTACAATCTCCCGCACACTACCCAAGCAAGTAGAAAAGAGTACAAACAATAGAAAAAGATTGGGATTTTCTATTTTCTGGTCGTATGATCTACCTTGCTCTTGTCACATATTCACATTTTAATTTGTTTTTCATGTTTTGCAGCCCTCTTTGGAGAATTGGCGATTGGTGTTTATAATCACAGCATCAGTTGCAATTTTTTGGTAATTTGGTTTACATTTTGTGCGCATCTGGAATAGAACAAAGCTGGAATCGAGACGATGATGATGATGATGTTGGTACCAGTAAAAGCTGTTGTTGTGGTAGTCCTTCTGCTGACGATAAAACACTTCAAAGTGCAACTCACTCCTCCTTGGACTGCATTAACCAAAAGACACTTTTGAACAAAACAACCAACCAACTCAATAGTAATAAACAGGAATGGGAGAATAATGGGTAAAATTCCAATTACATGCGTGAATACATTTCTGTTTTTGCTCCAGCAACTTTTCCATTGTCTAACAACTACATGGTGAGAGATTTCAATGTAAAAGCCAAATAATTGTGTGTGATATGTGTGTGTGCGTCTGTATAGAGTGTATATAATCCCCTTGGATCCTCCTGTTGAAGCCTTGGAACGGAACCATCATCAGCAGGATGAGCATCCTCATCATCCAGCTCTGCCTCCCTTCCCTATTGTAGGGTTTCGGAACGTTCATCAACAGCACCAGGAGGATGTGGACCAAGAGCTGGATGAGCAAGGTGGACTCAGGTGTTCCGCGTGATTTATTTCGGTCAAAACCTACATTATTATTGCATTTATATTTCAGCTTTTCTCCGCTGCTTTATTGTATGAGAATGGATGGATGAGTAAAACCTAATCTAATAAATCCTTTCACCGGAGTTCTCTATACTAATATTACTATTATGCACAATAATTAAATATATTAAAATCAAATTTGTCTAACAAGCAACTACTCTTTTCACTCTGGTGAAGCTATACAAACTGAATGCTCAAATTACAATGTTTTCATCATTAGAGGCATGTCAGGTAATTAATTTTTATTTGTACGAGAAGATTATCTAGTTACATTTGACAGGCTGTGTTACTGAAAGCATTCAATTAATG
>JAHZNC010006136.1:0-41703 GCA_027744095.1 Zhuqinia jingwanae
TCATTCAAGTAAAATCAATAGGGTTTAGTTTGATGATCATCATCCTCATACAGCTCAGTTCTTGACCTGAGAGCGTACATAAAAATCAGTATCAGGACTTGATTCACTTCAATGTTTTAATTTTTTCAGGAATGTGAGACACGATCAGACAGAAAATAAAACAATGGCGAATTAAAAATAATACTTTCTGGGATGATAATGATGACAATGGTGCACTTTCACTGCGCATTCCTCTTTTCCCCCTCGGACAATAATTCAGGTTTCCAACAAAGTTGCTTGGCCTTCGCTGTTTATTTTTGATGAACAGAAAGCCAGTCCCGCCGAAATGCATTTTTTTTTGCAGTTTCAAGTGCGTATAATATGTACGCAACAGTCAAATCCCGAAATAAATAGATATGAACACATACCGTGTCTTCAATACTTTAATAGCTCGCAATAATTGCAATATATGTACATGCCTTCTAAATTTAACAACCTGTTGATGTTAATTTGCTTCGAGTGAAAAAAAAGTGTTTAAATGGTTATGTAATTCGGTGCTGGTAAATGGCTTTTAAAGGTAAATGGTTACTGATACTGCCAGTTTTCTTGACACCTCCTTTCATTTGATGAACTTTGAGAGATTTGAAATGTGATAATTACGGTGATGCTAGCTTGAAACAGAGTCGTGAAAAGCACTCTAAGAAAAGTGTTAAAAAATGATAATCAGAAAATCCAATAATATGATAGTATACATAAGTAATATGATGCCGTTTGTTTTTATGAGTTCAAGTTTNATCAGAAAATCCAATAATATGATAGTATACATAAGTAATATGATGCCGTTTGTTTTTATGAGTTCAAGTTTTTAATAAGAAAAAATTATGAGTCAAGTAAAATAACACATCCGAAAGAGACAGAAAAATATTACAAGTTTTCCTTTATCTTTTATTCTAGAATTCATTCTTATATATATTCTTAAACATACATTGTATCATCATCATCAGATCAGGAAATATATATATATAATATAATATATATATATATAGTATATGTATTAAATATTTTATATATTATTATGTAGTAATATTTATATAATAGGTATATATTGTTGATAATATAGCTTACATGTAATTTTAGACACAAATGCACAAACTTCTTTTATACCGTCATCATCTTTCTTCTGCATTTCTTTTTTTTTTGTTGACCACTACATAATATTTTTTTTTAAATCATCTATTAAAATCTGGTATTTTGTATAATATGCTCATATGCATAGGTAAATATGACATGACTCATTCATATAATAATTTTCACCACCACCCTTTCAACCCTTTTCTTGTTGAGTACTGAAGACGAGCAGTGTAGCAATAAATATTTATGCTCCTTTTTTATGTACATCTCTCTGATCAATTAAAAATCTATGGGGTATCGTGTAATATTTTTTAAAATCATTGTTGCATATTTTTTAAAGTTTAAAATCTTATAATCTGCGCAACATACATACACCTCTCTGCTAAAAGTACTTCTTTTTTCTATGCAGTCACTTATTAGTTTAATGACTTGTTACATTATAATCAATCTGTTTACACACATATTTAAATATGCGTACTTAAGTAACTTGTCGTTGTTGCCCACCTCGGATCAGGTAGGGTTTTACGCAGTTAATAGTATTATATATTTAATTCAAAGCTACTGTTAGTTAATGTTAATACCACACGACGAAGGAATATATAAGTATGTGTGTGAACGTTTATATTAAAATTTGCCTTTCAAAAAGTGAAGTGGTATTTATTATTCGTATTCCACAAAATAAATTGGTAAGAAAAGGAATTAGCAATACAATGATTTTAAATGACTATTGGAAAATTTTAGTTGGGATTAAAGAGGGAAGTATCATGTGCAATAATAATCTTAGATTATTATACAAATCTTTAGGAGAAATAATTCTTGTCTGCGAGTAAGACTTTGGGCCAAGTGAAGGACAGGTATGTATTTATGTATATATTCCTATTCCAACACCATCACCCTCAAAATACAAACTTGCTCCTGTTATCGAGTTCAACTTAACTTTCATCAATTTAACTGGGAAAACAGCAGCAGCGTATAGATTTTTTTATCAGACCTAATAATTAGGTTACATATAATTTATAAGTTTGTAAACGTATTTATTTAAAGATATTTAACTATAAACTATGTATATCTCTATACCTATTATCTATATTATTATTGTAGTAATATGGTTAATAATGTACAGAATTTAAATACAGTCACTCATTGTCCTGAAACGCTATTATGGATTGAAATCATTTCTGGAGAAGAATATGCGCTATTTGAAATCAATTCCATCACCGAACAGATATGTCCCTTTTTATTTTTGACAAATTTAAAAAAATGAATAAATTAGTTCCTTCTCAAAATGAATAAAATCATATCACATTGTAAACCGTTTATAATTATAAACTTTCAATTCTGAATTTAAAAAAATAACAATTTATATATTTGCAAAAAAACCGAAACGCAAATAAAATTCAGAACACATAATAATAATTGGAATTTTGTTTCCTATTTTTAATTCCGCTAATAGTAAAGTAGAAAAAGGTATCAATCTGTTAGTATGTAGTTTGACCTGGCAAATCTCTCCAGAATTCATATCCATTTTGTTAATCTACAATTATTAGCTTAAAAGTATTCTCTAAGACTGAATCTAATCATCAGCCACTACGCACAATACACATATAATAATGATCTATAATCTATCTCTGTGTAATATATAGGTATATATTTTTTTTACGATCACGATAAATTACCAAACTACATATATACCTACCTACCTACCTATATACGAGTTTTAATTAAGCTATATGCATCATAAAAAAATTATGGATGTTTTAAAGCAATTCAAGTGTTTAATTTCAGTTGCAATTTAATATTCATAACGCAACAAACTTTGGTGTATGTGTGTATTGTGGTGCGAACATTATCGTTCCGAGTTTTACACGTTTTCGCATCTCTCCCTCTCTTCTAAATCACGACTAGCTAAATATGTAGGTATGTGTATGTATGTATATATTTCGATTATTGCACTAGCAATAATCATCACATCACAATACATTATTTTTTTTATAAATGCACCAAAATAGAACTAAATACTTCTTTTAAAAAAAATATCTAGCCACTTTCTACAGACAAGACATAATAATATTATATGGTGTCATATACTTTTTACATGCAACCTTTTCTAACCTCTTTGTTTTGACATATTTAAATAAATAAAAATTGAGTTTTGTTTTTTTCTTACATTGTTGTGTCCCTTTTCATAATAAATATTTTAGCGGTAAATTCAATCTTAACAACCTAAAAAAAATGTACGTCTTGATGTTACTTTTGTTTGTAAATTAAATAAACTAAACAAACATCACATCCAGAAGAAGAATTACACGTTATTTTATAATTATTATTACATTTTTTCACACGAAAATTTAATGTATGTATATATTTAAAATTAAATCGGTTTTAGTTTTAGTTTTAAGTAACATATTATGTATGTATACTATTTTTTTAATATTTTTTTTTAAATATCGTCCCATGATATTCGTCGCAAGATCGAGTCGAAGTGTTTAGTTCTCAAGAATTTATTAGTAGCATCATATGTAAATTTTTTTCTTCTTTTTTATCATATCAACAATATTACATCACAGAGAGGAAATAATATAAACGTTTTGAACCGGTTTTACCTTCTTTTTTTTACCAAGAACTTGACTTGTAGTTATATTTTATATAAATACAAAAAAATAACAGAATTATGCACCATGCACATTACATAATATTATATATACACGCATACATTCAAATCACACTACTATGTATTCAAGAAACATGCCACAAAAACATGAGAGAAACATTTTATCAACATTACAATCTGCTTGCTAACACATCATATTTTTGTGTGACGAGACGAGTTGCTTTTTTTTTTTAAATTTTACACAAAAAAAAATCAACTTTACACGTTTTAAAAATTTCTTTAAATAAATACATAATAATAATAATAATAATTTTTACGACATGCTTTACAATTATCGGAGTACTTAAAACTTTAGACAAAAAAATCAATTCTAAATTTTATACTTAAATCACATTTTACACGAAGAAAATATTCACACATAATAATTTATTATTATATTATAACTGGAGGGTAGACATACATTATATATCTTTTACACTTTGAATACTTTTGTTTCATTAAAAGAACCATTTTGTTTCTGTGTGCCATGGTACATTTTTTTTAAAGTAAATAAAAGCTTTCCAGCAATGAAACTACTGGGACGTTACTAGTGGTTAATTATATTGTTACAGGGATCATCTTTATAAATTATTATACATATACTTTGGTATTTGTTGTGGTGAATTAAATAGCACAATATATAAACGTAGTCACTTGTAAAAAAAGCTATGTACAAAGATGATGACACAGGAGACATGTATGATGACTCTTGTCGCATATTTAGCATAATTAAGAGGTAATCGTGTATAATAATTAGCTGTTGTTAAATATTATACCTACTTTAACTGAATATAATTTATATCGTTATATAATAATGTGTAAAGGTTACATGTTTCTTTTTTTTACTTAAAGCATTCCGGAATTTCACAGCATGGATATGGTGGGGTGGTTCAGAAGAATCAGATATTTTAATTAAATGTACATACATACATAATGACAATTACATTTTATAAGGAACATTGGAGTAAAATAATGCACGCATAAAATAGTATCATAATAATAATAATAGTAATTGCATTGTATTTAGTAACTGAACTAAAAAGGGAAGTTTTCCGTGTTCTTACAAAATATAATATCTCAAAAAAAAAATATTATCGAGTAGTCTTAACTCCACGAGTCTCTTAATTACTATCTACTCACACAATTCAGATCTTAAATATTTAAATGCCTACATAATATGTAAAACCATATACTTAAAAATTAAATTATACTCACTTTTGCGCATATACACATATACAGATACAGATACATGACAAGGGCAACTGTCAATTCATAAAGTTTGTTTTAGTCACTTTAAATAAATGCTTCTCTCTGTTTTATATTCTTCTTTTAATCAGAATAGTAATAGGGAATTCTCGTATCTTTTTTCATAAACAGTGCATAACGATACTGTTTGTGGATAACTACTATAATTGGGAGGAATAGGAATGTACATATATCTACTACATACATACCTGACGCTTTTGAAAGATGATAAAATTTGTGTGCGGTTGTTTAGGTTGGATTTGGGTCTCACAAAAATTTTAATTTACAACTTTATATGGTGCCATAATTTTTTTCATTTTCACATGTTGACGTTTGTCATAATTGGATACATTATTACAATGCGTTACAATACATTTGAAATTAATAACAAAAAAAAAGACCAAAAAGTACATAAAGTAATAAGTACCATATTTATTATATAATATACCGTATAATATTTTAGTAGAGGAATCTATAGGTTATCGTCATACTTAAAATGTTATAGGTTTCAGTGTACATATTTTTTTTTGCAGGGACGAGAAACACTTTATTTGAAAATGCAATCAGGAATGATGGTAAATATATTATACATATATAATCCATAATGTGTGTACTTATTGAAGTGTATAGAGTTAATATAATTAAAGTATGTATAAGGTTCCAAAAATATTTGCGAATTTTTATCAATTTTAAATACTTTTTTTTACATATAACTTCTCCTAAATATACTTATAAGTAGGTTTATAAGTAAATATTAATAGATGGATAATATATGTATGTATTTAGGCGTATGTATTATGTAAGTAATTGTTGGACATTTAAATTGTTACGAAAATGAATTTAATTTTTTTGTTTTAAGGAGACAAGTTTGTTATAAGTACTGTTTTTTTGTTACACATTTCAGAATAGAGAAGAAGAAAAATCTTTTTTATATATTTTTTTATTATATTTTTGTTTGAAGAAGAATAGTCATATTTATTTTTTGTTATTTTTTATGTATTGTGCGAAAATACGAATATTGTACAACACATGTAAATCCTCACTTTTTATATTATTATCATATTTTTTGGGACTTTTAGATCTTGCTTATGGGATCTTTGTTTGAGATCCTTTAAGTTTAAAAGAGAACAGGATAAGAAAAATGTTTGTAGTCAAGAAGAGAGTTTTATATATTTTTTTAAGTCTGAGAAATTTATATTTTTGTGGTCTTTGTAGTAGGTCGAAATATCTGTGAAATTGTCAACTGAGCAAAATAATTACAATCATGAATTTCAAGATCTTAGCATAACCTGCACACTAAAAAGGAAGCTGCAGATTTATAAGTACGTATGTACATTATCACCCAGCATGACCGTGAGATGATTCTCTACTGACCCATTTTAATTTTTTTTACCGATTGTAATGAGTAATCTTAATGACGCATGCATGACGATGTAAAATGTTTCTCCGCAAATCAACAAAAAAACTTGTAGACAATTTTAATATTTTTTTAATGAATACAATGATGCCAGGATATTATACTTTCTGACAAGATCAATCAAAACGTCCTTTTTTTATACACAACTTTTTGCTGACGTTTGCAATAATGAAACTGCTACATACATACAACAGATGTAGGTATCATCGGGAAATTGTAAATCAATAAAAAAAATCTCATCTCGGTTTTAAAGCGTCAAGTTTTTTTTACGACACAAGCACACACGAACAAAAAATAAAAAAGATTTCTCTCAACACAAACTTCTTCTAGGCCAAGCAGACAAGACAAGTCCGTGTCTCAAAACTCGAAAACTGATTAGGATTTAGAAGGATTTAGAAAAAAAAACACGAGCAAAAAAAAAACTAGTCAAGGAGAAAATGTTTTCTTTTATACATTCCACAATCAACATTCAAATGATAATATAGGGCAATAAAAGTCTCAAATGATGAAGATGACGATGATGATGATGATGAGAATGAAAAGATATGGCGATACGGTAATTTAAATACATACCTTTAAAAAAATGTTAAGCCATCTATAATCATAACACCAATCACACTCTTTTGTAAATAAATAAAATTCATTGTTTTGTTATTTTAGAATCTTATATGGTGGACTTGAAACAATAAAATAGATAAAAATCACATGTACAGCAAGTAGCCTTTTTTGCATGAATCATCACCATCATCATGATCATCATCATCATGCTCATCATCATCAATACCTACCTACATTACATATATGGGTAATTTTTGAGTCAATACAATTTCAGCTATAATAATGATTAAAGTTGCATAATAATAGAAGAATAGTACAATTTATATAATTTTTTTTAATGCACGATTGAAAATGTGTTTTAGCTTACATAAAAATCATTCATTTTCTAGCTATTACCTAACGGGTTATTTTTTTTAAATCCTTTATAAAACAATGACATTTTTTTATCCACTCTCTAGAATCGCACAAGATGAAGATCAGGTTTTAGCATTATCATTAACAAAGATTGAGTTCACCTTCTTCTTCAAACAAAATCTTCTAAAACAACTTCCTTGGCCATACCATATGACCTCTCTTCTTCATAATATAAAAACTAACCTCACTACTTACATCACATCACACTCACAAACAAACTCACACTTTTTTTTTGCTGTTGTTGAGTGAATGTAATATTATGACAGGTCGATGTCTGTTTGTGTTTCTATTGCAATCAAATATCTTCTCTTTTTTTTGTGTGGATAGCCCAAAGTCATTTCCCATTTCAAAGTCAATTTTATATCATTTCGATTGAATCTAGAAAAAAAAGTTGCGCTTGAATTCAATGGATAGGTATATATATTTTAAAAACTTTACCCACAAAAGTCACTGGTTTTGCCTGTTTTTTTTTGTTGTATTTTCTTGTCTGTCGACAAAGTTATATTAGCACAATTTTACATGAAACTAAATAAGACGGGATTTATTTTATAAAGATCATTTTATCATGCTACTCTCATCAAAAATCATCTTTTTTCAGCTAACATGAGAGATTTATATCAAAAGCATTTCTTCCTTCTTTTCTACTTGTCCCTTAGATTATTATTATTACATCTATCATGATGATGACAGTATATATTGTTGCCGTATTGTCGTCTTTAAAAGCTTTTATCAGTTTTGATCTACGTTTTTTTTGCAGTTGCGGTTTTTAAAAACAGGGTGTGTGAAGATGATTGTATATCTGATCACAAGACAAAAGTCATTTACGGCAATAAAACTCATGTTACCCTTCAAATTAAATAGCTTTAATTGCCCTTTAAAAATAATAAAAGATTATTGTTCTTTTTAAATCCGTTACGATTTTTTTAGAGAATGATTTTTTTTATATATATAAAAAAAAATTTGTATGCAAAGTGCATCCTCCATGTGCCCAATTTATGATGATGATATGTGGATAGGTATATAGGTATTTGTATATAATGTACGTATGTATGAAATAAAACAAACATAAAGACGAAAGCATTTTAAAAAGTAATTTCAAAATTATACTATCTTGTTTTAGACATTTCTTTTCTTTACATTGTACTCAGTTTACATGGTATACACACAACATGGTTTGTGCAGTTACGTAAAACTCTCTGACTTTATCTGTTCCCTTTCGCGGTGTCTCCTTTTGTCAACAACAAGAAGATTACGTGAATTTATATTACCACACGTTTTGTTGCTCGTAACCAGCTCGTAACGTAAAGTACGTTCATTTCATCTCATGTCGCTGCTATGATGTTGATCTCGGTTGATCCTAATGAAATCCGTTTTTTGGATAAAGTAAAAATAAAAATAAGAGAACCTGCTTTTTGCTTTGTTTGTTTTTGGTTTACTACGTGTCCTCCATTTACAACAAACAACAAAAAAAAATATTTAATTTTGGTTTCCCATTTCTCCTTTCCTTTCCTCATTTGCACTCACACTCGAGAAGAGAGAGAGAGAGAGGCACAAAGAGAAGTAAAATTAATTCATTTACAGTGACCATTCATTACACAAGCCATTTATCATTTTGCCTTTCTCTTTTGCCAAGTATGACTGATTTGTAATTTAAAGCATGGCTACAAGTCAAAAATAAAAGCAGAGAGAGAGAGAGAGCAACTCATCTACCCAGCTCATTTTTCTAACTTGTCTGACTCTTTTTTTAGTATGTGATTTGGTTTAATACGCTGTATAATATTTACACATAAAATAAACATTGCTTTCATCCCTTGCCGTTTTTTGTTGCATCATTCTCATCATCATATCTATTTTTTATTTACCAGTTTCGCCATCGGGCCACCATCACTTCACCACAGGATTACCCCATATTGCCAAACCAAGTTTGTAACCTTTTCTATATTATTCTTTCCTTATAATAATAAATCTTGTTGCCCACTTTCTGTGTCTGTCCCTCTGTTTGTAAGAGAGCATAAAAGCCTGATTTGATTTTTTGAGTGGAATTATATTTGGCACCAGAGAGCACGCACACACATACATATAGTAAATTATTAATAATTATAATGTGATCCAAGATGATATGACGCTCTGTTTGGTGGAGGTAGCTCTACAATCATCGCTCAACCCGACTCCGAAAAATGCCTACTTTCGTGTCATGTTCTGCTTGTGTAACCTATCTGTAAAGACTTTCTGAGAAAGATCTATTACGTTTCAGAACGGCGGCATTGCATTGGTGGTGGTGGTGATGGTGGGAATGCTGGTGTGTTTCTAGTAATTGTATTAAATTAAAGGGTGGCGACTGTGATGGTGGGCTTCATTACATTTCATATTTTTTTGTATTACATGACACTATTGTGGTGTGGCTTGTGGGAATGGGCAAACCCAATTCAGTTTTTTTTCCTAGCTTCATGTCTAATACAATGATGATAATTTATCCACTGACTTGAAGTAAAGGAGAAAAAAAGTAATCTCTCTGTCTGGGTAAGCGCATATATTACATATTATTTGTTGCTGTGTGTCAAACCAAGCCGTGGCAAAAATTGGAGACCCCTGCCAGTATAGTAGGGGAAAGAATGCAATATTTTTTCAGAGTCTGTGTGTAATATTTAGTTATTGGGATGATCATGATGATGGCGGGTTTAGTCATAATACGACATGCCATAACTATTAACTTTGGTTGGTATAACATTAGTTTTTTATGCAAGGACGACAGCGGTAATTAATTAAATTTGGGTAGGTATAGTATACAGAGAGTGTTATGGGAGGAGCGCTATGGTTTTGGTTTTCAGCACTGTTGTTGAATGCATTTATATCACTATGCACTCGCTGCTCACAAAATATAGCGCAACACCATGAAAACATTTAGCTTATCTTTTCCTTTCTATCCAAAACTATCCAATTTTGCTGCTAGGAATTTATATGAAAAATCTCACAAATGACGGAAAAAATATATGTTTTCTCTGCATAATATTGCAGTATGCTTGCTCCACTCGGGTTTGTAGTTGTTCTCCTCTCCGAGGAAATTGAACATGCAAGATACGGGTTTTCTTGTAGTGGTGTCAGAACAAGGAGATTGTGTCATGTTTATAGTTAATTTGGTCTAATATACAAAAAATAAACTGCATTCATTTTAAAGATGGCAAGCCATTTAAAAAAAATGGAATATTAATGCCAACAACAGCACTCAAAAAATAAACATGCCTTTCATACGAAGAAAACGAGCCAGATTTGAAGCTGAGATGAGAACTTGTAAGCTAAAACGGTATACATAACCAATAATAATAAAAGATTAAAAGACGGGGCTACTTGTCCTGGAAGAAATTTGTAATAATCATTACGCAAGAGTTAAGAGTAGTGAAGTTGTTTTTTTTTGCTTATGCCAACGAAAAATCATTCGCTACTCATTTCTAACGTTTTCTTTTGTATTAAATTAGTTGTACAACAATAAGAATGTAATATAAAATTAACGATGTTATGTTATATTTTTCTCGTTATTACATTATCTAATTATTGGCAAACTATGTTGATATATTCGATGGTATTTCAACAAAATTTCGTAATAGAAAACGAAATATTTATTCATTATTAGCCGAAAAAAGAAAATCACTAGTTTTCCAAAAACACAATAATGCAATTATCAAGTATATCAAAAGTTCATTAAATTCCAAAAAAACAAACAATGATTACACAATTTCCTACATGCAAAGAATATTTAAGTTTAATAATCTCCGAAAAAGAAAGTTATAAACTTTCCCCTATTATTCCACTAGAAACTCGACACAAAAATAGCAAATTACGTTGCTTTTGTGCTTGAAGCATGATGCTTTAATGAGTAAAAATTATTATTATTATTTTTAGCTTGTTATCTTCATTGCCAAAAAAATAAAAACAATTTGAGAATTTCATAATAATCAAATTTTTTTTTACGTTTGGAGTCAAATTGCTCACAAGTATAGCATGCATTATTTTCCACTGCCGAATTTCATGTTGTCTTCTTCTTCTTCTTCTTCTTTAAATACATAATAATTGATCGTGCTCATCATTAAAGTGAATAGGTTGAAGATTTCTTTACTTTTTTCTTTTCTTGTCGCTTCTTGAGTACTTTTTAACTTTTTTACACCGTGTATATTATATAGGTATACACTTTATCTTGTGTCTTCTCATACAATTTTCTTTTGTATGCTACGTAGGTATATACGAATAACAATTTACTGCGAAATTGAAGAAAAGAGCAAAAGACACGGTCATTATCATACGCTTATCAAGTGTGTCGCGCATACAAATTCCATCTAACGACAGATTAACTAAAAACGAAATTGGAATGTAGATATACATACAATACACCAAAGTAATTTCTACACACACAGAGAAAGTTGGTGGAATAATTTGCAACCCTATAGAACAACATCATTCTACATTTCCTATTTAGACTGAATATTATCCATCTTTTGTATCTTATGTAGTAGTAGGTATGTATGTATATATAGTAGTAGTACACCCTTAAAATGCTCTATAATTATAATAATTATATATATATTGTATATATATGTATGTATAGCTATTATATAGTGTAATAATAAGTTGTATTCTATTTGTATAATAATCATAATAATAATATGTATGTATACACTATGGTAAGGGTGCTTTTAACACTGACAAGAGCCATTAGCTGGATTACCCGCACCCGCATCAGTAAGTCTAGTTCCTTTGGCGGAGTTCGCAAGCGTAGGATCGGAGTCAAGTGACTCGGACATTTTGTCACAAATGATGTCGACGAGACGCTCAAAGACGGCCTTTACGTTAATGTTCTCTTTGGCAGAGGTTTCAAAAAACTCTACGCCCAACTGATCCGCTAACTGTTTCCCGCGCTCGTAAGAAATGATCCGCTCCTCTTCCATGTCACATTTATTTCCCACGAGAATTACTTGCGCGTTGTCCCAAGAATACGTCTTGATTTGTGTCACCCTGAAATAATAAGGAAAAAAAATATATAATTTTTTTTAAACTAAAATCACATACACAATTGCAAAATCTTGAAAAACATCCCTCACTTTAAAAGGCATTGTTGGTCCATTACAAAAGCTAATTTCTCTTTTTTTAAATTTATTGCGTTCCAGAATAAACCTTTGTGTTTCAATGGTTTACTATTCTTCTAAGCAGTCTAAATAAAACAAGCCATCCGCATCTGATCCGTATATAATGGTACCACAGAGCCATTTTCTCCCTCTCTAATTACACCGAGCATTAACTTGCCTGTCTGTCCTTTTTACAGCTTTTCAAGGTGATTTGCCTATAAAACTGAGTGACATCACTGGATGCGGTGGTAGTCAGTCCCCTTTTCAATCATTTGTTTCTCATTCCTTAGACTAGTCTAATCAAAACATGTTGCTAGTATGTATGGTAGTAGTAGTAGTGGCGGTAGGTAGAAAGGTAGCAAAGCACTAAACTATCCTTTCCTTTTACCCCAAAGTTGATGTTAGTGTACATGTCAATTATTCCTGACAGATAGATGGGAGCGAAACGGTGAACGAATAAGAGTTGTACTTGTGTAATTGGGCTCGTTCATGTGTCCTCTAGTCTGGAATGAGTGAGTGACTCTGACTGTTTGTCAAGGGAAAAGGAACCCTATGGGTGTGCATTTAATAGCTTTAAAAGTTTGAAATGAAATAATATTTTACCCCTTTTCTCTGAAAATTTTGTATTGTAAAATGCCAACGTATGTATGTATAAAACATACTACTCTATAGCTCAAGTAGCTCAAGCTAAGCCAAGTGACAATTTTTTATAAAAAGTTAAACAAGTTTGTACAAAACAAAATACATAAAAATTCTCTGAATTCTAAGTACTTCAAATTCATATTATTTCCATGCTTTACTGAAATATTAATTTGGCTACTGGCTCCTCAATTTCTGGAAAAAAGTTGGTTAGAGTCGATTCAATAAAAAAAATACTTTCGCCATTTATGCCGACTTGACTTTATTGTGTTTTTTACAAAAGAAAAAAGTGGTTCCATGCATGGAATTCGGTTAGGTTGCTTTGTTAATTGCTTCTGACCTGGCCGTTTCACCATAAATTTCATGATAGAATATATTCCTTCCTAATAAGCCTATACATTTAGAGATATCATTTAGACAGCAAGTCGCCAAAAAAAAAAACTTTCGTTGCAAAAAACTCTTGAAAAGGTTTCTTTCATAGCAAATGCATTACTACGAATATATATGAACCTAATACGCAACTGTATATGATATATAGGTAAGTAATAATAAGTGTAGCATGTTTACTATTTCGGCAAAGAGTTAGTATATTGTGTAACGGGCCAGGAAACGAAATTATAGCATAAATATTAATGTAAATAATGAATGGCTGCATGCAATCGCTTCCTTATTGCATGTATGCCTATCCAATTCCCTATTTATTTGACGAATGTGGTTAATTATAGGCGTTTGCGTATACATGTTGGTGTGTGGTTAATTATACGTATCTATTAACACAGTTGTCAGAAGGAAATCCGCAGTAACTTTATATGTTTTACCAATAATAATAATTGTGAAAGGTAATTCTTGCAGCTATTTGTTTTATCCTCGAATACAATTTCCTGCTCTTATCACTGCTGTCATCTATGGAGGGTTTGTGTTTTAGTGCAAGGCTCATCAAAATAAAATTTAATGTTGTTTGTGCATGTTTTATGTTTTTTTATGTTTGATTTTGGGCATCACAAAATCCGGATATTAATGTTATTTACATTTATTTTTAAAATTTTACAGATTAGATGAATCCTGTAACGGTACATGGAAATACTTCCCCCCACCTCCTCCGCCACCACCTCCCCCTCCCCCACCTCCTCCACCACCACCACCGCCCGCACCACCTCCGCTCCAGTTCTGACCGCCTCCTGCCATCTCTATTTACAGCAAAAGATTAGAAAACAAACAAACAAACAAGATGAGCCTCTTTTTTTCATGCCACAAGATGAAGAGGAGTTAATTAATTAATTAATTAACTAAAGTATTATAAGACTTATTAAAGTAAACAAAAAATGTGTAGCTTGTCTTCGAATTAATGCTGCTTTTCTCCCTTTTTGTCACTTTTACATACTCCCACCAATTTATATTCAGCCCTTCTTGCGTATCCCACTTTTCTTCGTTTACTCTAAAAATTACGAGCAAATTAGCGTCTATTCATAACTGTCTCGTGTGGCCTTATACAAATACTTTCTTTTTCTTTCTTCTCCACCATGAAAACCATATCATCAACTTATTTTCCTCTTGTCATCCATTTAACAAAATTTGTCTTCCGTAAGTTCCATGCATGTTTATTTCATGTCTGCCATTCATGTATTTTGACACTGGAACTTGAATAGGTACATGTTGTGTTGTGCAGCTTGAGCACACAAACACAGTTTCCAGCAACTTTTGCTCGCCATTTTTCATAGTAGAAAAGTCCAAAAGGATATCCACTTGTTCTGTTTCTATAATTCTCCGTAAAAAGGGCTAAATTTGTCCACATATTCCTAAATTCTTCCACTACACTTCTCTTCCCTTTTTTACCACCAAAAGGGAAGATAACACCTAATTGTGTGTGACAAGCAAATAACGAGTTTTCAAGTGAAAAGCAAGAGAGAGAAAACTTTTCTTGTGCTATATGTATATATGTATTATATATATATTTAGTAGATATACCTATTATATTTAAACATCTAGAGTTTCCCTTTACCGCCCAGAAGTTACTTTTTTATTATTCGACTTGATTCAACTTGAGAAAATATATGCCACATCAAGTTATAATCAGCTTCCATGATGTTGTTGGCAGCTTGGATAGAATTGTTACAAGTGACTCCAACCAAGGATAATGGAATAGGTACATTACCTACATGATATAAAGGAACATTTTTTAATAACTACATTCCTTCCCTTTTTCTGATAATTTTTTTTGTTGCAGTTCAGTACAAAGCGTCTACACACACACAAGTTATGTAGGTATGTGTTCCTTTATAAAATAATGAGTCGTAAAAAAAGGAGCGAGAATGTATGATATCGAGTTATCCTTCTCCTAGTTGCCACCTTGGAAAAAGGTCTATTTATATGTGCCCGATATTACATGATGTCCCATACCATTTTCCTTTTCATCCTATTTTTTTGTGACATGGAAAAGTAAGATGAACAGCTGCCGATGAATGATCACTCGTGGAAAGTTTTGATTACGCCCAGAGGACTAGTATATAAATAAAACGGGGAAAATACAGTTTTTTATTTGGTTGTCGTTTTCTCCGTCGACGCTTTTCTCTACGTACCTAAGAGTAAGAGAATGAATATATATAGTGTATATTATGTAGGAGAGTACAAAAAAGTATGAAAAAAGTTGTACAAGCTTATAAGTGGGTGGGTGGCTAACAAACCAAAATATACGACACAAGGAACAAAGTCAAATTGCAGGTGATAAAAAAAGTGAACATAAAACTTTTTTTTTATCCTGACATTCATTACGTGTGCCATTACAAGAGTAAGTATGTATGTATATGGATGCATATGAGTACTCCACTTATTCCACCAACTTTTTTTTTAAATTCCCATTTGACTTTATTTTTTAACAATTTCGCAATAAAGTTTGCATACTAAAAAAAGTAGGAATAATGGGATGGGTCCAAATTACTACAAAAGGTGTGTTCATAAAAGTAATCTCTTTTTAAAATGACACATACAACATGGGTAGTAAAAAAATACTCTATATCATCTCTTGTGTAAAAAAAAAGTTGGTAATCTTACAAGGACAGTTTGAAGATGGATTCATATTTTTTTTTAGATTTCTCAGCAAAAAAAAAAATTGGGATGCTATCTGTTTTTCACTCTACATACAACAATAGTTGTAGTAGTGGCTTTATATGTGGAATAAATTTAAAGATATTTTTATACCCAGTAATCGATAACCCTGAGCATGACGTGGGTGGTGGAAAATGGTGGATTTCCTTTCGTCCGAAGGACAACCTTTTTTCCTGTAACTGTAGCATTTTTGCTAAAAATGAGAGCGGATTTCCACATAGTCAGTGTCAGTACTCGGAATATACAAAAATATTACGTATATTGAGTGGCAATGGCTTCAAGTTTTTTCCCCCCTATTACTGCTGCTACTGGACTGGTAACCCTCCTCCTACTAGTCTTATAATATGTATGTATAAGTAAACCGGAACGAAAAATGTAAGCTGGCGTACTTAGGAAAAAAAGTTGAGTGACAGCCTTATAATTTAGGAATAATATTGGAAAATGATCATGAAAACACATTCTTCCTAACACGTAACTTGTTATTGTTTTTTATCGATTTATTTTATTCTCTTTGCCAAGAAAAAGAGAGAGAGAGAGAAAAGTGAAAGCTGTGGTTTTGCCTTGACGTATCTCATGTTTTATAGCCATATGCATATTGTGCACACCACTTATTTCCATATACAAATAAAACCGTTGGCTACATTTTGGGTGTAGTAATCCACATCTAAACTTTGAGTGGAAAGAAAATTCTTTATATCTCTTGTGTTGTTATATGGAAAAAAAAGTACCATTTCATACAAAGAAAAAGAAAATACCTTTGTCTTTTTGCATTTATGTGTTAAGCGGATTTTGGGAGAGAACCATGTAAAACATACACATCTAGGATTCTAGAAGGATTAACAATTTTTGGTACAATGGGAGAATGGAAAAGCACTTTCAAATCTAAAACAAACATAAAAAGATACCAAGACATAAAAAGGATTGGAAGGTATCCAAGAGTAAAATAACCTGTAACTGAAAAAAAAACATGGAAAAAACATAACTAAATACATAATAATCCCTACATATCTTAATACAACTTGATATATTATACGATATGCATATATGGACAAATGCAAAAAACCACCTGTTTGGCCAATTCTGTTGAATTTACCGTTTAAAATAAAATGTAAAGTTAGTTTAGTATAAAAAAATACGAAATATAAGGATTTACGACTAACTTCGAATCATTGACTCCATGTTATTCATTTTGATTGCGTTACTTATATCCACTTATTAGGGTCTATATTTTTTTTGATGACTTGATATAAAAAGCAATGGTGGAAGATGCGATGCGAAACGAATATTATCCTTGTCACGCTCACGATTCACGATAGGAAGCCAAAAATATATTATAGCAATTTTTTTATTATTGTGTGTAGATACTTTTCTTCTCCTTTCTCGTATTTCGGTTGTGTAGTAGATACAGTCGAAGTATAATATTAATGAATTTAATTAGCTAATTGAATTCCTCCCATTCCGTTATCCATTTTTGAACTATGCTTTGGTACAAAAAAAAGTCAGTTGAATAAGATAACCATGTCATGCTCGCGAATTTTGTACTTTACATGAATACGTATTGCATGCTTTTGCGTTTAAAAATCTTTTTTTTTTTTGGCTTTTCTCCAAGCAATAATTTTATTTATTAGCTTGAACTCCTCCCGAAGCATTAGAGCATTAGATGAGCGCAAAACATGCAATCCTTATGAACCAGCTTTTTTTTTGTAGTTCTCTCTATGCTGTTTGCAAAACACTGCCCAAGAATCACAGGAAATTTGTTCTTCTCATCATCACTACACACATATTGCACACTAGCATCACATAAGAATATTAATTCCAAAAACAAACTTATTATTATGAAAATTAAAATGGCACAAGGTCTTATTTTTTGTTAATAATTATAGAAAATGTGTACTAATTTTAATGCAGTAGTAGTAGTATTAATTTATTTGAGTACTCGGAGAGAAAAATACTCAAACGTCAAAACATTATGTTTTTTTTTGTACTCACAAAGGATTAATTACGTTTTTACATCGTTTTGCCATTGTTTTTACACTTCACTTTCACCATATTTTACACGTCATATATATATTTCAACGAACTGAGTGACAACAGCAAAATGGTGCTGTCGTATAATGAATACTTAGATATAAAGTGAGTGAAACGAAGCTGATAAAATGTGACACATATCAAACTGATATCAAAACTATGAATAAACTTCAACTTGCGAGAGCTTGCAATATATATAATATGGATATGACAGAAAAAGGAAACCACATCACAACAACACACGACATGTATGCAAATGAAGGTACATAGGTAAAACTGGAAAAGGCACACACACACAGAGAAAAAAAACCACGTCACGATATCTCTCTTTCGTTTTCTCCCTAAAAAAAAGTCAATTCCAGTAAGATTGACTTGATGATTTGACAGATCCAGCAGAGAAAAAAAATTGACGAAGCAACAGGCTTATTATAGACATGTATCCACAGATGTATGTATTATTATAACATTTTGCTGCTGGATGAGGAAAAACTGTGCTATTGTTGATATCAGTGAAACTAGGAGATCTCGTCACAGCAGCAGTAGTAGTAGTGGGTAGAAGAAGAAGATGAGATGAAGGAGAAAAGGAAACGAAAAAACAGCTTAACTGATACTTTCCTTTTTGTGGAGACCTGCTGCTTTTTCAATGCAACACAAAATGGAAGATATCTTTTATCTTGTGAATGGCGTAGTGTCCTTCACATCATCATCGCCAGAATAGATCAGAATAAAATGCTCCGATGCTTCCCTTTCACAAACAGATGACTTTTTTTTTATTACAGCACAAACACAAAATAGATCACGTCATATGGAAAATCCTGTCAGGTTTTTTGTACGCTTGTATGTACATAACCAAACGTGTGCCTATGTATACCTGTGTCACCTCACCTTTGCCATCACCTTCACCACCCACAATTTCTACTCAGATTTTCAGCAAACAAGACAATGTAATATTATAATATTATCTGTTCAGTCATAATAATAGATAGAAAAGTTTTTTTTTTGGCTAGATATGTAATATGTAGTAGTAAGGTTTCATCTATTTTGTTCCACCATTGTTTGCTGTTAATGTTTTTCCTTGCCTGTCCGAATCTCCTGGTTCTTCACAACATCGCAAGCAACTCAACTACATACTGACGCCACTTACCTCACCGACAGCGAAACAGGCAAAGAATGAAAGGTAAAAATGGGGGAAAGAGCAAATGAAAATTGTAGAGACATGGAGGGAGAAAGAAGTGCTGGTGAAGTTGTTGGAGTAGTTTTTGTTAAAGAATACACACACCACAAAGTAGTAGAAGAGCATCAAGGCAAGGCATCTATATGATGGTGCTTACTCACACTCTCTCTCTCTCTCTCACACACACACACAGACGCACAGCAATAATGTGCCAGTGATACAAGTATATAAGAGAAAAGAAAAAGCAAACTTTCATTTCACCTCTCTCTCTCTCTCTCTCTTTCCTTAACTTACTACTTTCCAATTCAACTCCCCACATACCTGGTTTTGGAGGTGGATGGATGCGTAGGTATAAATATAATGGATGGATGAATAGATGGACAGATAGATAGATAGGTTTTGTAGGTTTGTTGCTAATAGTCAGAATAGAATAGAAGAGCCTAAAGAGAGGGTCGCTTTTCTCTTGTAAAATATTTGTTGTGTGCTTGCTTTGTAGGTGGATTCAAGTGAAAACCTAGCAATAATACACACAGCCAAAAGCACATAAAATATCTATAATATTGTGTACTTACGTGTTCCCTGCTGCTATTCATCACTTTTTGTTTTGTCTGAGTTTCATGGACATAACCTACCTTTGAAGAGTAGGTATAAGGAATGAAATATACATAAATATATACACATACATACATATGTACCTATTATATCTCTTTGGAGTCGAATTGCTCACTCCAGTAGCCTAGCAAAGTGGAAGGTTTTCATGTGTTCCCGACACACACATACAAGCAACAGTACACAATTTTCTTCGGCTTCCTCCCTCTCTATTTCCTAGCAATTTTTTTTTTAGATAATATGCCCATCATAAACTCACGCAGCAGCTGAGAGAAGAGAGAGAGAAAGAGTTAATGCCACAAAAAAATGTCTAGATATCCATATATACCTACATATATATCTCCCCATCTCCATTCGAGCAAACAAAGTGGCGGGCCCATAATATGAAAGACTATATACCTACATTGTAGGTTATACGAATGAAATAGATAGGTATTTTTGAGAGTCATACTCTAGTCAGGTTGGTACAGGTGCTTTGGTTGTTTTCCTTTTTTTTCTTGTATCTATCTATCCATCTATTTATTTTATCTGCCTGTCTTATTTTGTCCCCCGTCTACACACAACTATATATCTACAACCTATATATGTACCTTATTTGATTCCTTCCTGCCAAGGTAGCTTAAACTACTTGCTTCTCTCTTTTATGCTTTCTCAGCTTCCCATCATGATACTAAACGAGTGAGAGAAAAAAAAATCATCCAACCATTCACATTTCATTCAGTCAACCAACTACAGATAAACCATGGAGAAAGACGCACATACTCACAAACTGCTGCGCTAGCTTTTTCTTTTACTAAATTCACTCACATGCATACATGGGCACACACGTCATGTGTATCTACTTAACTTACTCTCACCTGAGAGAAATCCTCTGTATGTGTGTGATCTAATGTGTGATTCCATATATAAGTCTCTCATGTATATGTATAATATGTGCTTGGATGAACATGAGATGAGAGAGTTTCCTTCTAATATATTTGCAAAGAGGACGGGGAAATTCATTCCCTTCATGTTTTTATCCCTGTATATATTTTCTATCCATTTTACTTACGTATTATTAGATTAATATTTTTGTTGAAAACCCCCTTCACTTTACAAAACCCTAGTATTTCATTTTTAGAAGTAGAAGAAAAAGAGTACAAAAGAATATTTTATTATCTTTCACTTTTTTTTTCGGTTCAAACGAGATGTCATACACTTTTTATCAAAGAAAGAATGAAAAAAAGATTCGGAGGGAACCTACGATTCGGGAAATATTAATGTTGAATTGAGATTGAGATATATTCTACATACGCAATACATGCGCATCAATAAAAACAAAATTACTTTTTTATCAATAAAAATACTCTTGACTTTTTAACATACACGCTCTTGCTACCTATGACAAAATAGTAACCATTCTACGTATATATATATTATTTGGCTTTTTTCTATGCCTATAAAGTACCATCGAATTTGATTTGCACAACTTCAAGTAATGAAGAGGGGGTGTGTGGGCGGAAGTGGATGATAAGGTATCAATTTGTCAAGTACTAAAAATATATGATATTATGATGAGCTACTTGATAGATATGATAGGTAGTGCGAAATCATGATCCGGTTTTGCACAACATTTATGGCTTTAATTGAAATTCTTTCCAAAAGGTAGCTAGGAAATTTCGAAATTATTATTGAGAAGGATATTGCGTAAATGATACACATGCATGTACACTGTACACAAATGTAAGCTTTACAGCTAGCTTTAGTATAGCCGGTTGAGTACAACCTGCTTTTCCACCAGTGACAGTACATACCACCTATTTACATACGTTGTACGTCATACGTAATATCACTATTAAATGAGATTTTGGTTCATTCCTGCTACCCGCATTTAATTATTTTATTACAGGAACAAATTTGAGGGAATTCCACCACTCTTTCCCAGCCGAGAGACTTGGCCTTGTTTTTGAGTATTTCCGACAAACGTATACATGGACAGATTAATCTTAAAATCAGACAAGCGGCAAATGTACACTGCACACACACACACACACACCCCCAAACAATTCATCCTACAATTATACATTTTTGAATTGGGTAGGCGGTAGCCTACAACGCAAGATAAAATCCTTGTGTTTGGGTGTGTGTTTCTATGTAGCGTGGGTGGTGAAAGGTGAATAGGAAAGGTGGTATTGGAAAACGTTATCTACAACAAACAGTCAAAATGAGTTGAGTTGAGTTGTGGTAACAGCATAACGTTTTCATTTTTATCGCAATGATGCTTTTACAAAAGCGATTTGATGTAACCAAATGACAAGCACTATTCCTCTTCAAATGAAAAAGCCACAATCCAAAAAGCAGATAATGATGACTATGGGTGGGCCCTCATTTCACTTCAATAAAAATTGAAATGCCACATTGCCACACAACGACTATATTGTACAAGGGACAAGGAGTTATATTTATATTATTATTACAAGTGTTAGTATATGTATAGCCAGGGAACGAGGAACCAGTAAAAGATAACAAGATTGAGATGCCATAAGCCATAAATACGAGTCATTTAATTATGTTCTTCTTCCACTTAGTGGAGTGCATTTAATGACTGGCCAGAAAAAAATATACACACACACTGTATTTATATAGATACATACATACCTACTCTGTAAAAGCATTTCATCAACAGCAAGTTTATTAAGAGTTCGTGCCTACACTTTTAGCATTCCAATCTAAAGCTTCTTAACTTTTCGTGTCATTTTCTTACCATCTCGTCTTCTCTTTCCTCTCTTCTCCCTGAATTCGTCTATACCCCCTTCAAAATAAGTAGGTACCATATTGTTCCCACACAGGAGCCAGCATGAAACACAATCTTTATCTTAATATTCTTGCTTGCTCGCACTCAACAAGAAACACATTAAAGCGACACACACAAAAAAAGACTCGCCAACTCCAGGGTCTCGTCTCAAGTCTCAGACTCATTCACTTTCCGCAACTTTTTTCCACTTGACTGACTACACACGACATATTGTGTGCAGTGCATTGCCTTTTGACTGCTACATTCTGTACACCTATAATATGCTTCTCATCTCATCATAGACAGGAGGAGGACGCACTGCTTAGTTGGCTGCTTCATATTCCAAAGTGCTTCTTGACATATTATTAAATATAATTTATAAATACCTATATTAAACAACCGCATGGATCACATAATATACAAGTGGAAAACGCGAGCTTGGATGGATAGTTTGCCCAAAGGATTTATCTCTGGAGTAACGTTAAACTTAGTACTGAGTAGTAGTAGTAGAATGGATAGATCCAATGTACATACCTATGTACCCTTCATTCCATTTCCATTTCATATCAGTTGGTTGAAGACACACAAAGTAGAGAAAATAATGTTACAGTAGGAGAACCTTGTACCTATCTTTTTTACATGAATTACGCGATGATGTTGCATATTCTTTAAAAACAAATATGCCCACTCAATACCACAGACAAGAAGTGAAATAGGAACCTACATAACACAGCAGATGTCCATGTACCTACATTATGTATACATTGCTTTATGTACATGTATTTTTTTTCTTGGAAAATCTTGTATAAAAATAGTGTACCAGGAAATTATAGTCCTGGAATTTTTATTTATACACATATACCCACTCCTAGCTCGTCTTTACCTGGAATGCATAATATGTTATGCAAAGAATATAAGCATCTGCTGGCTGACAGCACCCACTCCACCATCATTTTTCTTGTGCAAACAAACATCTTGGTATGCATCAACGTGACATAAAACTTTCTCATTCAAATATGTGTCTTCTTCCACCACATGACAATATTTTTTTGCCATTAAAACTTCGAACTTCATATGTCATGAAAGGGGAGCAAGGATGACAGATTAAATTCGAGATATGAATCAGCTACACTTCTTAAAACGAATAGTTTCACTGAAAGACATGTAAGCTCTGTAAGTGTACATGGGGAAACTGCGCTGAGGTGTAAGTTATGAAGAAAAGAATGTGACAAAACGACGTCATACATATGTACGTGCAGTCATGTCATACATAAGTCAAGTCAACTGAGGTTTAAGTTTTACCCATTAACCTACGTGTGTATGTGTTCATGATTATATAATTTTAACTTTCCACATATTTGTCTACTTTTTTTCTTCTCTAGTCAGCCATTCAAATTAAAATTCTCATTTTTTATATCATAAGCTACCTAAGTAGATGTAATGCGTTACTTTTATATTCTTTTTACAACAAAATGACTGGAACATTTTCTTATTAATGCTGGTTGGCCACCGTTCAATCTCGTTTCGAAATTGAATCCCATTTTGTACTTTAAACCTTACGCTTTTTTGCGACGAGAATTTTCTTTCTTTCTTTTTAATAGACTTGATGTAATACCTACCAAGATGCATACTTCTACGCGCTGAAAGCACAAATACTTTCTCAACAAATGCAATCTATGTGCACATGGCGGCGATGATGTCGAAATCCAAAGACTTTTGGAACATTTTCCTCCTTGTATTTGTATATATATTTTTATCACTTTTTTGTTCTAATGAATACACAGAAGAAAAAAAGAAATTGAATTTGAAACATCAACATGTGGTCTACTTTTTTATGAAAAGAAAACTGAGAAAATAAAAGCAAAAAGAGTTGATAAGTTTCAAATGATACAATGGGCACATCTACAGAGAGGGAAAAATCTTTTGAATTGACTGGCGACTGAAGTAGAGAAATAAAATAAATGGAAAGTATATGCCATAAAAACAAAGTAGAATTTAAGCACATGTGTACTACTTCATTATCATCATTTTCATTGGAAATATGGCTCAAATGGTATACGATTCGGAACGGCAATGTGACCTTTTTTCAAAGGGTGAAAAGCGGGTTCATGTATCGAGCGCGTCGGAAATCAATAGGGTTTTTTTTCTTTTATGCACTTGCAACATTAAATGAACTGTTGAAGTTGGATTTCCTATTTTCCACATTTCCCATATTGCTTTACCATATATTCGCGTATAAAACCTAGAGTTACTATTACTATTGTTTAAAAAAAAATATATATATACATTCCCATTCAATTGAAAGCCCGAAACAACAAAGAATTTTTGGAATATATGGGTCCTGTACCATACACAAAGAATATACGGTATTTATACATGCATACACGTATATTCACTACATTCAATTCAAGAAGTAATTTCTGGAATATATGGGTCCTGTACCATACACAAAGAATATACGGTATTTATACATGCATACACGTATATTCACTACATTCAATTCAAGAAGTTTAAAACGACTCTACATATTTTTCCCCCGCAAATCATTTCCTTTTAAAATATTTCAAACAAAGTTAAAAACTATCCATGCTTTCACAATCTTGGCATTCTTTTTTTTTACATCATCTGTGTATCTGATAAACAGGTTGCACGATATATGCATTCATTGTACAAATTCAATTACATGTATCAATACAAAATACACTACTACATGTTTGGCTTCGATTTGTTTGTATCCTTATTTATACTCGGTTACAATATTGTAAGATTCGGCTTGTTGAAACTACCCGTAGAAAGTTTTTTTAAAGAAAAGAGCTAGCAAGCAAGCCATGTATACGGATTTTGAGACTACGCCGTAAAATCTCCGAAAAAATAAGTAGTTTTTTTTTGTTGAGCTGAGACGCAATATAGGTACAGGACCACACAATACTTACTTATTACATACCTTTAATACAATTCCCTATGCCCAAAAGCTACCAAACACTCTATATTCACACTTTTGTAGGTATAATATAAACAAGCTAAAATAATTCCAAGTTTGATGAAATTTGTAAACCGTGACTAGTAGAGCCCTAGATCGTAGGGTATGTATGTATCATGGTTATTTTTGAAGGAGGTAAAAGCCTAAAAAATACACACTAGCCTAGTTGCCCACACATTGCTTGCTTTTTTCAGGTTCACTTTTATTGTAAACTTTTACCACTACAAAGAGAACACGCACAACAAAAAATGCAAAAATAGGTTTTACCGATTCGCGATTGAGCGTGTCTAGTATATGTAAATAAGAAGGAAGATGGAAAGTTGAGAAGAAAAAGTAGAAAAAAAGATAATAGAGAAACGGAAGCATACATATAATTTTACATCAATAGTCCACATCATCATGACTATAAAAAATGTAGGCATATGACCAACAATATTATTCGGTGATGCTGAAAAAGTTTTTTTTTTGAAAAATACATGCTAAGAAAAGTTTTATCAAAACAATAAGAAAAAAAGTATTTTCTGTAACATGTAAGCTGATCAACCAAACTAGAATAATTATGTATAACGTTATTAACGTTAGCATATAAAAGAATATGCCAATGAAACAAGAGAAGAAAAAATATACAAAAAATATCAGAGATTTTTTACGCCCCTTTGTTTAACTCTCTAGTTGAACCGTTTGTTTTTTCTTGTGTTGTTTCTGCACCATCATCTCTCCAAAATCATTTGTTTCCAGTTTTGAATAAGAAACTTTTTGTTGTATAACTGTGAAATGAAATACACATGCACTTTATATACATATTATATTTTGCAAATGATGTAAGTAAGAAGTAAGGTAAGCATAAAAAAACGAAAAGCCTTTTTTTCTTTTCTTTCTTCTTGTTCTGAAATAAGGGATTCTTTGTTTGAACTTTTTTGTACTGGGAGAAAGGGAAGACGAGCGGAAATGGTGTGATTTGATTTCTTTGACTTGAGAACGTACTACTACTTACATAGTCCTCCTTCCAATTTCCCTTCACAACACCCAGCCCGATATTCATTCATGTATTCTACTACTCATGCATTCCGCCTCCCTTATATACAAAAAAATATCCATATAATTATGCAGCAAACAATATACCCAAAATGTTCCTAAACTTCAAATATTATCTTTTCATTTTCACCATAGCCATCATCATCATCATCATCATCATCATCGCCAACAGTTTGCTGCTACCTTTCTAAAACTACAATAACATGTGCATACCAGCATAAAAAAAGCAGATACGGGACTACCAAAGCATGCAATATTATTGCGGTGCTACCGCTGAGGATAGTAAATAAATATTGGCAAAATAGATGCCATCCATTTTCTTTCATGTCGACAACTTCCATTGTCATATACTCATATAAAATAAACTTTTTACAAATGGAAAAGTAAAAGAAACTTTCTGACGAAAAAGTAACATTTTATCTTCGCTACTACTATAACTACTACTACTACTACTGATGCTGTGTTGGATACTGCGTCTTTCTTTAAAGAAGAATTTGGTAAATATTATGAGAAATAGGTAGGTCGATAAAAATCAGGAAAGAGTACATATTTACTATTCTACAAAGAACACACACACATACATTGTTGCATCATCTCCCTATCTTTCTTCTTTACTTGCTTTCACTTGTTTTTTTCTATTCTTCTTTTTGGCACTTTTACATCAGCAATCCTTTAAATGCATGTCAGCCACTGTTTTCGTATATATTTTTTTTCGCCAAAGTATTTATGGCAGCAGAAAACGTGCTCATTTTTTATCTTTTCCTTTTTGTACTTTGTTTGGACGACATATTATGTAGGTCTCTGTACTTTTGTGTACGTACACTCTCTTTCCCGACGTCCCTTCAAACACATCCCATGATAGTGTGTGTCAGCGTTTGTATTTATATTTAGTGAAAAGTTCTTTTGTGTATTCGCTTTCTTACAAGTAAACAAGTAAGTGGGTCACACTTTTTTTATTCTCATTTCACTGCAATATTTCCACATTACATAATATTCTACTCTCACCCCACAGGGTAGATTTGCCGATTTTATCCAATACCGTTTTAGTTAACTTTTGTGTGCTTTTAAAGATGGCCTATGTATGTATCTGCTTATTATTATTTTTTGTTATTTTCATGTCTTTTCTTGTTTATCATTTTGTGGATTAGATGCTGATGAGAAAAGATGGAAAGATAAGATGTTTTGTAATTTCTAAATGTTTTACTTGAAAAGCAGGTGAAATGATGAATATTATAGTATGCATTTTATATGCAAGTGCTTTCTCTCTCTCCTTTTCATTTTATACATCAACTTGTGTGGGCTGAGTTCACTGTACATACATGTATGATTAGCATAATAAATAGTATGATCATCATCGCATCCCAAAAGAAAGAAAATGCTTTTAAAATTTAAAAGGAAAAGGAAAATGCTGGAATTATGCAAAACGCTTTGGTTTACAAGAATAAGTTGGAAATGCAAAATGGTTTGTCCAAGATACGTATACAGTGCTTTTGCATTTTGCAAAGCTCTCTTTCATATTTTAACTCTTTTTTTGCATTTTCAGAAGGTCTAAAGCAAATAATAGGAGCAGCGAGCAGGCATTTTGATATCACCACAAGGCAAACTGCTTTTTAGTTTTCAGTTGTTATTATTGCAGAGCTCAGAGCTCTGATGTAACTTTTATTTGAGAGGACAAGCCCTGCTCTGCTTCGTAGATACCTTCCACTTTCAAAAAGTGAGCTGGAGAAATTATGGTAAAGATGGACTCAAAGTGGCGTGCATGCTCTGTACTACATATTATATAAATGCATGTCTAGACAAAATAGGACAGAGTCTAGAATAGTCCCTAGCACTTTCCCTATATACCTAGTTTGAAGAAATTGTGAAGATAAAGTACACTTAGAATTATACAAACATAAAAATATTTTTACATAAAAAAATAATAAAAGACACATATACCTATAGGAAGTAAAACATTATGTCGTCCTTTATTATAATATTCTATTGTTCTCAAACTCTTTGTTTACATGCATAAAGGGAAGTGAGGCCAGATAACTAGAAAGTTGTAACTTTAAAATGAAACATTCGTGTTGGTGTGTTCGCGGTGAAACAAAGTAGTGCTCTCATATATACCAATATTTGATAACTTTTTATTTGACACATATGCATATGGGCCACATAAATTACTTTCTTATTTGGAGTAGATGTTGCAACATGTTGCAGCAGCCACTCCAAATAAGAAATTATGACTTTCCCTTGAAGCTTTACATTGTTTAAAGTCCAAAACCAAACTTCGAGTGACCACTGTGCAGATGGCATTCTTACATGATTTTCATGCAAACTTTCAAGTCATTTGGTGCAAGCTGAAAAAGTTGGGCGTGAACCCTGACCCATCTCCATTTGTTTAACACTTGAAGCTGCCGTTGCTAAAAGTTCAAAGGGATCTGTTTTTGGGAATCCTCCCTTTGAATTCTTTACCGGTTCTGGGATCTATAACGGGATATACGAACGAGCGGACAAACATATCCTTCCATTGTGAAATATAATCGTCCTTCCTTTCTTCGTCTAATGCCCGTACAATAGCGTATATGACAATAATAACATTATAAGATGCATGTGTAATATGTATGTTACATAAGCTTTCCAATTTCCATTACATAAAACACAAATGGCCACACATAAACTTTTATAAGAACAACAAAAACAAGCAAAAGAAAACATTCTGAGGTTGTATCAAGGAAAAATTATTGACGTATGCTAGGCTGCTACTACAAACCTTATTCTGAAGCAATAAGGATTCAGTTGATCGTGTAAAATTGAGTATATGCAATGTTGTTAGATAAGCAGTATATTTATTACACACACACATATTATTATACTCTCTATTTTAAACAATAATATGTGCAAGGATCATTTAATAATTGTGGTATAAAATCGTGTGTGAGATCCGACGAAAAGTTTTTTTTTCAGTGGGAATAAAGCTATATGTATAACAACGTCTCTATATATGTACATACTTACATACCTACATAAATACATCATTTTATTATGGTGTATGTTGCATATATACATAAGTGTGTGTGTTTAATATTACTTTAGGTATATTGTCTTGAGCTTCATTAATTTGCAAGACTCGTGATTAATTTTAATGCCTTGTGCTTGCAAAAGGATTAGGAAGGATTCCTTTCTTTTGTCAGATGGTAAGGGTACAGAGAGCTAGAGAACAAGAAGGGAAACGGGTGGGATTTAGTTGGGTCGAGAAATTATTATGTCTATGTCTATCCTATTATGTCTGTCTTTGTTAATACAATATATTGTGAACATGTACTTACTACACTAGTCTCTCTCTCTCTCTCTCTCTCTCTCTTGCCCGTCCTTAATTCAAAACAAGCAAGCAAAGCCATTGTTTTAGTTTTAAGGCACGCAATAAACGAAAAGATGATGGAGAGAAGAAAGGAATAAATAGAATTTTAGTATTTTAAGAAAATCGATTCCCGTTTTCTGTGTTCGTCAAATCTCAAAATCAATTTTTGTAATTAGTGTAATTCTGCTGAACACATTCAACATTGGCAAGTTTTTGATTCTGTCATAAATAAAACATCAAAGAAAGTTGAAACGACTAATTAAAATGTTCCATGTATTAGAGCCTAGAGCGCTGTCAATACTAATAAGCTAGTTATATGAAAAGTAGAAATAAAAGGTATCATTTTTCGAAATACCTTAGTATAAGGGTCCCTTTGATTAAGAGTAATTTTTACGAAATTTATTTTCAGTTTCCTAAAATATATTACACGTGAGCTTGCTACACTGCAAGCAGAAGTGCTTAAACTTTTGTTAATGGCCACTTAAAACTTAATCGAAACTTTTTAAAAGTTTACAACTTTTTCTCTACCTTTTTCCGTGTATATTTGCTTAAGTATTTTCAGCTTCAGATTTTTTCCTTCGAAATCAATAAAACATATGAATATAGATTTTCAATAAACATTCTATATAAATTTCCGGAACACAAACTATCATTGTGTAATTTATTTATATAGTTGGGATTTTTTAGCTCTAAAACTTTTACCGAATATTATGTTAATGATGTACATACATCTCATCATAAAACATGCATAATACTTAACATGCAATTCAATTTTCTCGACATTCAAAAATATCACTACAAAAATACTTTTCTTGAGTAGCACATATGCCAAATTTATGTAAATTTAAGAAGATAAAAGAGGGGAAAGAATTAAAATCATCCATATCCTCAGTGGTGTCTCTTTAAAAAAAATCTCAAGGGAGTTTATACTTTCTGCTTATCGTCATATGCGAAAAATGTACTATATCATCATTTAACTATGCATATGCATATGTAACATGCAATACATAGCAAAGATAATAAAATTTTGTTCAACTCTGCGTAGAAAGGTAACCAACCACTTGGATTAAATTATGCACACAATTGCAAGTATCTCATGGGTCGCACTCAACATTATATTGAATTTAGCAGTTCGTACTCGTACGCGCTCTATTAATTCCGTTTGTGAGAAATAAGCAGAACCATAGTCATACGTATAAGGCGTGTGAAGCATTTTTTTGTTGTTGAGAAAATGAGGTTAACAACGGCTAGCAGCGGATTTCTCGGATTTTATTGCTTACATCATCATCGAAAACAAACACACACTTTTGGGCATATCATTTTGTTTGACTAGCAGAAGTATGAAGATATTGATAGAATGAGGTTCATAGATACGGACCAAGATAAAAAAGAAAAAAGAAGTTGTATAATGAAATGAGTACTTAACATGATGCACGCATCACGTACAAAATTTAACAGAAAATGGAAGCATCATTCATCTCTTTTCAGTTGTACGTGCAGCTCATTTCCTATGCAAAATATGACTCCGAGTTCTTTCGTGCATCTTGTCTACACAGACCAAAATGTATCCTTGAACAAAAGTAGAAGAATGATATAAAAAATGTAGTAAAGTTACATGGATAGGTATTTACTTTGTAGTAATAACATATCATCCGCCCCACTATTCCCCGAAGAACAAGATTGAACGACGCATACACTACCCATTATATAGAACAATAAAGTATGAAGAAGTACACGACGAAGAGGAAAGTAGTAGGAAAGTGTACAACTTCAACTTGCTTTTTTTTTCAAGAAAACTTTCTTAAACCGAACGATCGACAGAAGGCCACGGTTTTGGCATACCTAATCTGTCTTTTCCCTCATCTCTTTGTAAAAAAGAAGAAGTAATACTGTAAACATGAAGATACACTTTCACTAATAGTGTGCCTTGTTGCCTTCCTGTTGCAAAATATTCAAGCTTCAACCTTTTACCATTGTAGTAGATTGCGAGAAGGCAAAACAACCATTCGTCGGCAAGTTAAATGAAACTGACTTGGTCGATTCCCTAAGAGCAAGCAAGGGAGAAGGAAAAACAGGATCCGATTACCAATGGGACTAGGCCCACTTTTTGAAAAAAAAATTCCCTTCCTTTTCGCAAACTATACAAAAAATATATGCATTAAAATTATTTTTAAGAATATATTTACTGGTTGGGGCAATATACATTACACCGTGTTTACATCATCATGAGTAGGCAGTCTCGATAGTATTTTCGGACGATATATTTGTATGATGGTCATCATCATCATCGTACGATATTATCGTCATTTTTTTCCAAACAAAAACAAGTCAACATGAAACAATATTTGTTCATTCATGTATAAAACGCGATATGTCATATTAATTGAAATATAAATTTTTTCTTGGGGCTGTCCGCTACAAGGACAACGACAATGATATAATCACATGTCATCATAATTGAAAATAAGATAGCAACATGATATTTATTCTTATTATCATTATACAAGAAACGAACACACAGAGATACTGACAACAAGATCGAAGGAAACAAGTACAAGTTATAGTTTTTGGTACAGCTTGAAAGAAACATGACACTTTTTTCTCTCTCATGGTTCCACGATTACGACTCGACCCGACAACACCAAATGAATAAAAGTGTAGAGATTTAATGTTTTTCCAAGAAAACTAAAATAAGAAAGAGTTACAAGTATATTACATACAAGCACATATGAATGTATAGTACTATGTAGTCGAATGTGAAGAAAAACAAATAAAATAGGTAAAAAAATACAAAGCTTATCGTCTCACAAGTATGTATATATTGGTTTGTATTTGGTATCATCATCATCATCCACGCCTATATTTTGCACATGTGTGTGTGGACTTCTGGGAAAGAATCCTTTATGTTTTTTGTGAACAAAGAAGGAGCACTATTACTTTTGTACCATCAAACAACCGTGACCACAACGAGAAAAATATATGTTACTGCTGTCTAAAGGGCAGCGATGGGTGGCGGCGAAAAGTGGACCGATGAAACTAAAAAGTACCATGCCATAACATGGGATTGTCCGACATATTTATTGGACTATCTTAAATTGAAATAAAAGTTGGATTAGTGCATTCAAAAGGAAAAGGAACGTCTCCCGGTGGTGGTGTGTTCCACGTAACGTGATGCTATTGCGAAAGCAACGTCAGTTGCTTTTTTGAATCCTAGTTTCATAAAGAGTTCGTGGTATAATGTCCATATACATCTGCCCACTCCAAATACGGAGTGATAAAGTGACTGATATATGCTGTTATATTAAATGTATTTAGATTCTACGTATGGTTAATATTGTAAGTAAAAGGTTGGACAATGCACATAAATATATTATTTTTCTTGCTAAATTTAATTATCAAACTGAGAAAAAAAATAATTTCGCTTTACAAGTTTCAACGTATGTCCTCAGCCCAGCCCTTTCTTGTAACGTTTGTGTATAAAGCAAAAACTTTGATACAGTTCAATGAAAGAAAAGCTATTACATTCAGTTAATCCACAGAGGTTGCTGTTGTTATTGCCTATCACTTTCACTGGAAACCATTTTGCCCTCATACTTTACTTATACCTTCCTGCCGTTAGATACTATCGTCATCGTAGTCCACATCATCATCATCATCATTCTGAATGCAGCAACAACAACTTCAATATTTTTTTTGGACCTTTCTACTTGGTTTATAATATTATTGGTATGCTTGCCT
Source organism: Zhuqinia jingwanae (assembly GCA_027744095.1). NCBI lineage: Eukaryota > Metazoa > Arthropoda > Collembola > Entomobryomorpha > Paronellidae > Zhuqinia > Zhuqinia jingwanae. The sequence continues at coordinate 33,930 of JAHZNC010006136.1, forward strand.
ACAAAAGACCTACATAGAGGTATGTAGGTATTCATCAGAGTCGACGACAAACTGCGTACAAAGACCTTTTTTGGGTTCAGCAGTAGATCTTTCCTGTTCCCTGACTTTTCTTCAGTTTTCTCTACGGACTCCTTTTTTTCAAGCTCTCGATGTTGAGCAACAGAAAAGATATTTTTCTCCAAAGAGTTTTTTCTTCTTCAAGTCAATAAAACAAATGGGTCGTCCACATTTATATTGCATTACCATCCGCAGTTCGTCTCCCTCTGCCTCTCCTCCCTCTCTGTCTCTCTACCTTTGTAACTTTCTGCCTGAATAGAAGAAAGCAGTTATGTTGGTTGGCTTTGTGACAGTAATCTCTCAAAGACTCATTTAACCTTATTGTGTGTATAGGGATTTGTGGGAATAAATGTATTACAATGTAGTAATATGTACGTTATGCGGCTCAGAAAAAATATGTAGGACAGGACAATTTAGCCAAGCGCAGCCTTGATATGGGTATAAAATAGACATGCCATGATGATGGGCCATGGATATATAAAAAAAAGTTGGACCAACGTAGTTTACGTATGTTAGACAGTATCGGTACACAAATATAACCAATCCAGCCAAACCTTGCCTCGGGAGCATTTATCTACCATATTTATCTGAAAAGTTGACATACTAAACAAATAGCGATAGGGCTGGGTACTGTAAGTACATTAGCTGTCTTGACTTTTCACAACGACATTTACGACAACTACTGTTGGATGTGCAATCCTTTAAATCCAACCTTTTGTCTTTTTGTCACTTTAAGCGAAAGTCAGCAAATGTCGATATATAGGCATGTGTATGGATTGACTTTATCGGAAGTTGCGAATCTCCATTTATTGATTTTGCGAGTCGATTCTGTACATTATATTGCAATTTATTCATCAATAAACCAAAGACTCAAACGGTGTAGAGACAGAGCTTGTCGTTCTTCATTTTTTGATATGTAAAATACCATGAATTTATAATGATAAAATTCCATGAAATGCAAAACCCACACAATAAAACAACATATACTGCTATGTGCCAATGTGCCTGCACTCTGCACCGCAGCATGTAAACGAAAAACCTTAATTTTTTCCCAAAAACTAATTCATCATTCATCATCCTCAGCGGAAAACCACAAAAGCCACACATACACACATGTTCTGCAAGAGGAACACACACACACACACACGCAATTTTGCTTAATTTGAATTGAACCAATAAAAATTCAAAAATAGATTGTCCGTACATAAGTTAAAGCATATCCACAGCCAAATTCATAAATATTTTATACTCATTATTACTCAGTGGTGGTGGCAGACTGAACAAGATGGTGTGTATATGTGCAATGCAGACAAACACAGAGAGTCACAGGGAGAGGAAATTGAAATTCATAAATATTTTATACTCATTATTACTCAGTGGTGGTGGCAGACTGAACAAGATGGTGTGTATATGTGCAATGCAGACAAACACAGAGAGTCACAGGGAGAGGAAGCGGTAATGACTGGTTGTGTACTGCATATATCTTTTTATTTTGGATTTTATCTTCACATGTGCGCAAATGTTTGCCGCAACAACACTAAGCGTATATAGTTACCACATACTCATTGCGCTATTTGTTGACTTTTTTCATAGTGTAGTAGTAACGCATATAAAATCTAGAATTGTTTTATATTTTCAACCAAAAAGTCTCCTGAAAACTGTTATCAAATATATAGTTAAGTAAAAGCATGTATTATACATATTTACGACTATTGCTCTGTAACCTTTCTGTATTAACTTTTTTGCACATTTCCCAACTCCCATTTAAATCAAACTTTTAATGATTTATGTGTGTGTATATATATATATGCCCGTCCTACAAATAAGGTGCGTGCAAACAACACATAATAACAAGTTTCCTTCAAAAAGGATCTCCTTCGTTTTTATTTATTTATATTTTTTGTTGTGTTTTGAAAATACTACGTTTCTTTGAGGAATATTTTCCAATTTTCTTTTTTTTTTACTTGGCTTTTTTTATGACGGTCGCAGTCAGAACATTGCTCTATGACTTGTACCTTTACATCTGATATATGTAGTTATGTATGCTTCTGCACAATTATAATTTATACTATGACCTGACATTCTCTTTGAATGCTGGATACACAACAATAATAGGTAAGTTTGCAGGAAGCATATATAGTATTAGTGTAGCCCATTTTAAGCAGAGAAAAGTAATTCCAGTCATCTGAGAGCAATACAGGCATGCTTTTGCGTAATTTAGAATGGCATCACATATGAAACATCCAAGACTACAAGAGAGTGCGGTTACAAAGTCCCAAATATTGGAAATAAGTACGATACAAAGCTGGGGGAAAAAACTGTTGCCAGCTTTTTTTTTCCTTTAGAAAAAGAGGGAAACGTAACGTAATAATGGCTATGGCGTGAGTTGTGAGTCATTTTGAACGAGAAGTGAAGTAGTAGTTTCACCTCTTCCTCCTCCCGTGTCCCAAGTTGAGAGTTACTTATACGTGTATTTTAGGATATCGTGTGTGTTTTGGTGGTTTCTGGGTAGTCGGCTTGAAGTTTACAATTGTGTAGTTTACATTCTCTCCCACTTCTCTTTTCATATCCACACCAGCATAGCATGTTCCTATTATTATAGACGGAGTAATATAGGTATACGTAGTACGTGTGTCATTTGCAAAATCTGAACATATGTTCTCTTCTCCAACAACAACTCCTTTTTTCTTTTTGTTCCACTTAATCAACTGGAGCTCCTATACCAGCTCTATAGAGCGGAAAAGAAAGAGTGACAGACGAAAGACCCAAAAAAAATCAGATTTTTCTCTCTAGTTTTCTCCACACTGCTTACACATGCGACATGTATAAAATATTTTAAGATGAACGTTTCCAAGAGCCAACTTCACACTTGCAGAAGCTAACCAAATGCGACTAACGAAGATGATGATTTTTGCACATGCATAGATTAATGAAGCAATCTCATCTTGAGTTGGAAGGGAAACGTGTTTTGGTCTGAAAAATAAAATGAGTACATGATTCCCTTTGCCATTTTATTTTCTTCTCTTGATAAAGCTTGTACCATGTCTTATGGACTTCCTAGTTCCAAATGACTATATATGTTGTATAATATTATGCACAAAGAGGTGCACAAATGATATGCAAAGATTGAGTTGAAAACTGTAAGACTATAGCAAGCAATATGACAAAACTGATGGAAACTACTCGCAGTAAAAGTGAAAGAATGAGAAAATTTGCACGGATCGTTGGACTTTACTACTTGTTTAATTTCCAATATTACTTCATCATCTTCCTGTTGGCAATGCCATAGACAATCACTTTTATATTCTTTACTGATACGAGCATAAGAACGCACACGCGGAACATTTGTAAAAAAAATTATGGGTGTACGATTGCCAATTTTCCAACTCAAGGCATTTTCAAGACAATAATTATTTGCGATATCAGAAGATCTATAAGATTGCCTGTCATAGAAAAAATACATTTCTACCTTTATTTTCAACTTTATTTGAGTGATATCGAAGCCATCTTTCTCATTATTATATAAATATCTTAGATGATCAAACAATTGTATGTTGTGCATACTATAGTTTTTTCATGAATAAATTAGGTTCCATAATTGCTACTCTACAATAATATGCTGGATAAAGTTGTTGTTCTTACTTACCTTACGGTTCAACTGAAAAAATTCTTCCTTTAATGTACACTCCAGCTGAACGATACACCACCACCACCACACAGCTTGTTGTTGTATGTTCGTCACTTTCTCTTTTCCAGCACAGGATTTACGTATTTATTTATTCAATTTCGGTCCTTGTCCAATTTCAATTTTCTGCGTGTTTGACTGTTATTTCAGCAAAATGGTTTTGCTCATGGAACCGTTATATTAGTAAAATAATAACAATTGAAATATTATATAGAGAGGTATAAGCAGAATAGTTAAGTAAGTAAGTGTACACCTCCTCCGGCTATACAACGACCAGAGGATATAATAGTTTGTTTAAATTATGAATCCACAGCTTGTATCCAACTGGCAATCGATATGTTTCCACCTCACTGCACAAATCTATCCTGTCACCCTGCGTTCCAAATTAATTGAAACCTCAATTTTAAAATATAGTAAAGAAAGGTGCATCCAAAATGTGCTTATTCACTTTCGTACAAACGAGCCGGACACAATCAGTGTGTTTTGATTCAATAAATTCAATTAAATATTTTATTTTATATCAAACGAACCGTTGTCACTACACCACCATGTGAATCATGTGATTAAATAATCTCTTATCAAAATTGAAAACCACAGTAGAAATATAAAATTACGGCGAATATGGTTGATAGTAGAAATATTATTGAGGATTGAACACACTGGCAGTGGTGTTACTGAACTTTATGTTCTTGATGATTTTAATTACAGTTTGAAATTAAATTTTATAAGCACACAAGGTCGGCGTCAGGTCTACAGTCAACATGTTCCACACACTAACACTAATTAACATTAACCTTTTTTCTCTTGTGGATTTAATGAAAAGCACGCAAATTCTAAATTTTGATGTTGTGTGAGCGCGTGCAAAAACAAGAAAACTCCTCTGTAATTAATAATTATAATACGACCTACAAAAACATATTATTATGACAAATGTAACTTCTATTTGCGTCACATTTTCGTAACATTTATTTCAGTTTTGTTTGCATAGATGTTTGCAATTTTCTCTGTTCACTTGTTAATAATTTACCACATTCACGGATGAGATGGTTGATGATTTTGAAGAGATGTTAGTTCAATTTTATTTTTCCGCAAAATTGTTTACAGTTCTGTATTTACGTGAAGGTATATCGCCGGAAGGTGCACTTTTCAATGAGTTATATGGTAGTTAGGCAGATCCTTCTTCCCAGGGCAATGGTGTAGATAAAGAGGGCTAATTGAAATTTTGTGAGCCTGTTAATATACACTAATTTACTTTTCCTCGCTTTTCACCTTTCTTCTCGCTCCTTTCACCTGTCTTTCTCTTCTTGTGTGCAGCTGCTCACACACTCCGTGTTCCTATGTTCCTGTGTGTACTACACCGTCATCATGATCGTACACATAGCAGCATACACACATTCAAGCTATCTCTCTTGTCGTCGCTCTAATAGGTCGTCTTCTTAGGCATATATTGTGTAGTAGAAAGTGTATACGTTGTTTGGATCCTGGGAATAGAAAACGAAAGACGAAATATTATTAGGTATTTTGTTGTTAAAAAGTATGATGATATATACACCCAACCAAAACAGCAAATTTTGAATGCTCTCAAAGTTGATATGACGGTTGTGTTTTGAGTGTGGGTCAGTCAAGAGGAAAACTGTAAAATTCGTTTGAGTGTGTTAATTAACGGCCTACAGAGAAACTTGATGTTGCTAGAATATTGATAATAACAACAAAGATACTTAAAGGTGCTATGTCTGGGATGTTATTCTATATTTGAGGTATATTTAAAAATACAAATGCACATACCTATTATCCTGTAACAACTACAGCAACTTATTACTTATTTTATTAAAAATTTATACTTTACTTCGCATCTCCGTCAAAACTAATTACTCTCCGTGGGCTTGTCTCAGAAACAGACGTCTACCTACAACCTACCATAAAAAGAGACTTTGACAATTTTATACCTAACCATAAAAATTTTAAAACATGTAACTCAGTAGGTTGAAACGACATAAAAGAAATAAAAAAATTAGTACTGACTACTGACTGTATTTTTTTTATTCACCCTGTCTTTCTCCTTCAGGATTTCTGGTTTAAATGTCACTTTTTTTTTACTTGTGAAGATTTCTTCCTTGCTTGTTTATAAGTGAGTTGCGTGATTCAAAACTTGTTTCCTTTTCCTCTTTTCTTTCTTCCTTTCTATCTTTTCTTGTTATCAGCCTGCTTTGCTGCCTGTTCACACTACTCACAAAAGCAAATTTACAGAGAGCAGACGAGGAAAAAATGTCACTGTTTCCCCAAGACCTTCATATGGAAAGGATGACGATGATGATGATTACAATGATGATGAGTATGAAGTTTGAAGAAAACAACAGCACAAGTGGTACATACACTTTGTGTTTTGGAATATCTTCATGTGCAGTATAGTATATATATATTGTGCATTTTATTATTATTATTATTATTGTTGTGTTTTACCATGTCTCCCTCTGATACTGCTTGCTGGAGGAAAGAGATGGAAAGGTCTGCCTTTGCTCTCTTATGAAGAAAACCTAAGAGTAAATAACCATACCAAGTAATAATATGTCATGATGATGGTGGTATGGTGCTGTTAGTGGTGGTGCTACACACTAGTGAAAAGATCTATATAGCAGTTTTGAAGTATGCTGTTGTGTAGTAGTTTTGAATTGATCTTCTCTTCCCTTTCTCTTCTCTATAGCATATAAGTATTATGAATTGAATGAGAAAAACCAACTTGTCTGTCCAATTCAAAAAGAAAATGTAAGTGGAAAAGAGGATCCGGTATAGCACTTACACACACACACACACACAACAACAACATACATGAATGGCAACGTAGTACCAGACCAAGTACCAAAGTTCTGTGGTGATATTCAAACAGCGAGATTCAGCTACAACATCAGCAGTAGATCCAAATCCAAAAAACATAGCCGAGTCATAGCCAAGTCAGCATAGTGGTTTTGGTTTAAGGCATACAATTTCCACTGGCACTACACGTTTAGTTTTTTTTTACATGTATGTATTCCACATCATATTCACGAGTAAAAAAAGGCTGAAAGCTATATACAGCTCTCTAGCTCTGAGCTGTGGAACATTTTTTTTTAAAATGCTCCTACTACTATTCCTAAACTTCTGTGTTACATGCTACCTGCAGCATTTTACTACAAAGCGCTGTGTGATGCAGATGGGTTTAGTGGCACAAAAGAGAAAGAGAAAGAGAGAGAGAGGAGTATGATAAGAGAAACAAGAGAGGAGAGCTGAAAGATATACAAGTGACTAAACACATGTATATGCATAAAATAAGTACATCAGCAGCAGCAGCAGCAGCAGAGAGGCAGAGAAAACGAAAGCTGAGAGGAGAACAGAGACGAAGAATATTATTATTATTATTATTATTATATAGGTACGTATGTATATTGCATTGTCATTGTACACACATGAAAAGTAGGCAAAAAGGGGAAAAAAGTGAAAGGCTGATGGCAAGGCTCCTTCTGTTTGTTACACATAGCTATCATACTACAAACACACATATATTCAACAAACATACGTGTGTGTATCGAGATATCATGTAGATATGCATGTATGCACATTATATTAATGTAATAAAAGGGGTTTTTAAAAATAAATAGCCGGGCTCAAATTAGCGATGATCAGCTATTTGCTATAGCTGATCAGCTACTTTCGATGGAAATCGGTAAAAAATAAGCCGCTGATTAGCCAAAAAATTTCAGCTACACCAGAGAGGATGAAATGCAAAATAATCGATTTTCACCCAAGCATGCGCTCGCTCGCGAGTCAGATATTCCGTTTACGGCGTTCAAGAGTAACTTGAACTGAATTATTTGTTAGACTAGGACAACGTATTTCATAAAGTTACTTAATTTTTGAATATTTACATAAAAATTTGTACATCAACACAAAACATATGATAGGTTGTTTTAAAAGCCAATTTTTAAGTTTAGCCATCATTTTATCGGGTCCCTCAATTTAGTAGTTATAAATCGTAAGATGATCAGCTATAGCAAATAG
>JAHZNC010006137.1:0-15848 GCA_027744095.1 Zhuqinia jingwanae
TGCAAAGTTGTAAAAAATACTCTATCAGCGGTTCTATTCATCACAAAAAATCCCTTTTTCAGACAATTGCTTCATTTGCAAGATAATCATCACTTATATAGCGAATCAGTTTTTTCTTCTTCTGAAATTCATATTCGTAAACAGAAGTCATTATAAAAAAAGATTGCATTTCAACACATTTTTTAAATGTTAATAAACGATTAAAGATTTTTTAAACTAATGCAGTACGAAAGGAATACAAATTTGTATTCCGTGAGAAAGAAAACAAGAAAAGCAAATTGGCAAAATTCCTCTCTTGACCCTTCTTTGACGAACATTGCATGTCATGTTAGATTTCATCATCATCTTTGATCTGATCATCATCATCATCATCATCTTAAGAAAAAAAGAAAAATTATTGCACGTCCAACAAGAAACCTTTGTCAGCAGACTCCTGAGTAATGATGATGGAACAATTTGCAGTATAAAAAAATATTATGCAAATTAATATGGATACACTTTTACAAAAAATGACCACGTGTGTAATAATAATAATATAATATATTTCTGATCCTTGCAATAATAAACCATTTTCCCTCTTATCGGCAAAAAAATAGCGTTTTTATGGCGGCAACAGCATAGCAGCATATATTTTGTCCATTCTCTCTGACTGCATTACTGACTGACTGAGCAACAGGATTTTTGTTCTTTGGTTTTTTCTCTTCTTCTTCTTCTTCTTCAGATGATATCATCAACCAAAATTGTTTAGCTTTTTATATTTTTATGATCACTTTTTATTACCATTATAAGTAAACTACTACCACCACCACCACCAAAAAAAGATAATATATGTATGTATGTAATGTAATGAAATATAATAATTTTTTCTTCTTTAAACATTTTTATTAGAGATGATGAACTTATTTTTTTAAATTCACGTCTTTGACCTTTATTATTATTACACATGGTAGTAGTTTTATTCACACGAAGGATTTTTTTTAAGTAAAAAAAACTATGATTGTGGTGACTGTTGATGATGAGAATAGTAAAGATCATATCAGAATTCTTTTTTTTTGCTATTATAATACAGCTTTATAATAAATAAAAAATTAGAATTCTGATCAGATCATCATTATCATCAGCAGTTATTTGGCTGGTTTTCTCAATGGACCATACAATAATAATAATACAAGCAAACGTGAGTGTTTTTGTCCATCTATTTGATATTCTACAAGGTGGGGAAGGAGAGTCAAAAGACGATATAGAGCCAAGAAAAGTATTGAATTTCCAAAATCTAAGTTCATTTTTACAATATTTGTGTTGTGAAGCCGAAGGTCAAGAAAATTCATATTTTAATGATGCTATATGCACACTATATACAAACACACACACGAACAAAAATTCATAAAGTCTGAATCTTCATCTCTCTCTCTCTCTCTCTCTCTCTGCTTATTACAAAAAAAATATATACATATAAAATTGCCGAGGACCATAATATCGTCATCATATCATGTTTGCTGTACGTAAAGTCGTATATAGCTGCTATTATTACTGCTATTATTATTATTATGGCAAATGGGGCCCTCTTTACAAACTACAAATTCCTTCTTCTTCTTCTTTCATTCTTATGGACTGAAATGATGATGAAAGGTTTCCATTTTTGGCAACTGATCTTTCTACGGGCCAAAGAAGAAGTGAAACGATTTGTAATAAGAACATGGCATATGGTTTATTGCCGTTTGGCGGTGTTAGTATAGTCTTCATGATCATCATCACGATGAGGATGAGGATGATGTGCTCCAATAAATTGTGAAACATTCATAACTGTCAACAGTGAAATTGGATAAGCCCCTTCCCCATCATCACCACCAAGTATTGAGCCAAGCACTGAAAAAAAGAGTACTTGTAAATGCACATTATTACTCTGCATACAAATTTATACGTATCTGATATTCAACATACAAAACGTATCAATACTGGACTGACTTGTATATTATGTTGCATGTAGCCAACAGACTGCATCATATCATCACCGTCATCATCATCATCATCAAAAATTTATTTTAAAAAAACTACATAATCGATTCAGGGTGGTGTATAGATTCATTTTACATAGTCGATGATGATGATGACGATCTGTGGATATATTGACCATAAAGCTGTTTTACATTAATTCTATTGTATTCCTCGTGGTTTTACTATTGTGCATATTATAACACGATAGATAGGATCAAAGACGACGACATAACAGACAAAAATAGATTTATTTTTTTGCGCAAATGAAACATGGGTACCCATGCACGTTTATTGTGCATATAGCAACAAGAAAACAAGCCGCTGCTGCATTTAACTTTCTTACTATTTTTTATACGCTGTATCACGCAACCATGCCATGATGGGATTTCAGGCATATCCTCCTCCTCCTTCTCTTATTATCATAATCGACCTTCCGTATTTAGCATTAAATTAAGGAAGGCGCTTTGCATAATAGCTTCTCTTTCAACCGGCAACAAGTGTGAACATGTGAGTATGAGCATTTTATTAGAGAGGGAGATTCTTTAGTTACTAAAAACTTTTAACTCAAATCATCATTATACTGTTTATGTTAATTTTTTTAGCTGATAATTTAGCAGACGTGATGATTACAGTAATTAAAAGATGCAAGGCAGTGCAAAGTACGTATGCATGCATGTATACAATAGCGAATTGGCAAATCAGGTATGATTTAAGCAGATGGTAAAGTAAAACGACTAAAAGTTTATTCCAGCCTATTCAATAGAGTTCGTGTACATGAAGATGGAATTTTATTTTTTTCTTACTGGTATGCAATGCAATGATAATGGACCACAAAAAATGGCCTTAATGTTGCAAACAACAATAACAATAACAGTTTTAATGATAATAACAATAGAAGAGTAAAAGTTAAATCGTAATGATTGTCGTCGCAATGAAAAAAAATCAGGACTATATAAATATATGCTTTGTTGATATTTGTATTGTGTGTGAAATTGAAATTGAAAATTGACAACTTTTCCTATTGCTGCTTTTTTTCTTTACTAATAACAAGATATGATGTAATAAAAAAAGAAGTATGCACAATACTTGTAATGAAATGCACTCTCTGTGTTGTTGATTGTATTTGTAAGGTGAGGTGTTTAGTTTATAGTTTGGCTATAAAAAAAACTCATCATCATCATCATTGGGATATTTTTGTGTGTGTGTAGAGCATGTTTTTCATATATTTATATGTAGGTACCTATAATATGCACACAGTAAATACACTACTCACTCACAGTGGTAGACCCGATAAATCATGTCATTATGCCAATGAGCTGGGTAGGGACCATCATTCTGAATAATGTGGTGTTATTGATTCATCCGTGATTACTTTCAAGGCGTGGGTGGTCAAAAAATGGAGATGCAATTGAGTTGAAAAAAATATATACATACATATATATACAATTAAGGTGGGCGAATACTAATAACCACACTTACTTTTTTTTTACTTGCCTTATAAATGACAGACAATAACAAACATTTTTTTTTCTTCCTTATAATAATAATAATAATACATTATGCTTTCACACACACACACACACACATTTTTATTGCTTACGTAATGATGGTAAACAATAAACAAAATGTGCAAGTTTCCTTCTTTGCTCTCTCGTCTCCTCCACACATGTAACATGCGAGAGAGAGAGACGTATAAAATGTGTGTCATTTTCTACATAATCCAATTAATTTCCTTTATTGCACACAAATAATGATCCTCTCCCGCTCCGCTCTCCACAATGCATGTATACTATTATGCACACTTGGGGGAACAACTCGTTAACCAGCCCACGTAAACAAATATATTATTAAATAGGCTTTAAAATTGACATTAGTCGAGTCATTATTTCCAACAATTTGACTTGTGTTTTTTACTGTCTGTAATATCTTCATTCAAATTCAAGATATGGCTTTGCATTAAAAAATAATAATTATTATGTTTCTTTGAAATGATTTCTATAAAAAAAAATATTTCAGTCAATGGCAGAAAAAAGGCGTATAGAGGTAGGCATATTTCTGGTAATGGGTCCGGCGCCTACTGTGTTGTGTTCCTGTGCGTTGTGATTTTGATGATTTGATCATCATTTGCGATCAAATTAAAAAAAGTTTTTTTAATGTGCCATAATATTTTAAGCGTTTCTTGATGTTGTTGATGATGATACAAAGATTTGATTTTTATCTTTACTTGTTTATTACGCTGACGTAAAGTGAAAGGTGGGCGCAACAAATTAATGGGAACTAAAGTGGAGTGACCGAAATAACAGCATTTTTTTACACGGAACACACACATGAAATTTCACACATTTATGTATCAAAAAAACCAAATCACGTTTCACGTATGTATGCATTTATGAACCGGATTCATTCATTTGAAGTCAAATTGTTAACGGAATCGGGATTGAATTGAAGAAAAACAAGAGCACCTCATCAGCAACAACATCATCATCGCCATCATCATTTTTTCCCCTTGAACTGATCAATTCCCCTGATTATCGGATTGATGTATTTATTGAAAGACTGGAAAGTATTTAAATGAGACAATCCTTTAAAAGGAATAATAAAAGGAGCAAGGTTTATTTTATGCTTTCTTATTTTTATTTTCAGTTCCGTCTATAAGTCTATCTTTCTGTTTGTCTATATATACTTATCTGACTCTGACTACTCCCTTCTCTTAACTTATCATCATCATTAGCAAAAAAAAGAGGACGTACTTTGTATTATGTATCTGTATTGATTTAACATTATTTTGGGGAGAAAAGAAGAGAAGAAAAGAAGATCACAAATATATAGTAAGTGCACATATCATCATCCATGATGCAAAGCTTTAAAATGAAGAGCTTCTCCTCTCTTTTCTTTCATGGCTCGTGTGCTTAATAACCTTGTCACATTTTTTCCCGTCTGTTTCACTTTCATTTTGACGTAAAAGGAAGAAGGACCATGAAACATGGAGATTTAAAAACCCAATCAGTTTTAAATCTTTTTGCGGTGATGATGATGGTGGTGGTGGTGACACTCCAAATCCAACGAGGTATACAGTCAACAGTAATACAGTATGTTATAGAAAATCACCCAATTGTTCTCTCTCTCTCTCTCTCTCTCCAACTGACGAAGAAGATGTACTGATGATTAGACATTTATGTATGGCGCTGACGGGCTAACGATATGAGTTGGAAAATACCTTGTCCTCCAAACACACACACAAAAAATGCCTTATTATATGTTGAGATTTTGTGAGATGTTGAGTTGACACGTAAACTCTTAAATATGTCGTGTAGTAGTAATAAAAACAAGACAAAAGTTTGGTTCTTTCAAAAAAAAATTGGATACATTGCAATAATAATAATACATTGTTACTAAGTACGCACGTACTGTTGGCTAACAAGATGAATTTTCTGAAAAAAAGAAACATCTCCTCACTCAAAGTGCAATGGAAAAAAATAGACAAAGCTATCATTCACCAATTTCACCCTTCCGTCTTCACCTTCCCCTCCATTTTTACAGAGTCAATCAGCAGAATACTTTAACTTCTCTGAAAAGTCATTCAATTTATTGCACTTCATACCATTTTTGGTTTGGATCATCACGTCCTCTAAAAAATCTAAACAAGTTGATTATTGGTTTCCATTCAAGTAAAATTTGTTTTTGGAGTTATTGTTATTTAGCAGCAAAAAAAGTTGTACGTGTTCGTAATTGCATATCAAGTATTCCTGGTATCCCGCATGATGACGCATCATTGTCTCAATGTTTTATATCATCCGTAATCCGTCCGTATTCGCTTTCCATTAAAATTGTTGTCGCCAACTCATTCAGATATCCCATATCCTTCTCTCATTTCCTGTTTCCTTCTACAGCAGCACATCATCTTCGAAACGGATGAAAAGGATATAAGGGATATAGGAGTCGTTTAAAGTGTTTCAACAATTTGTGTTTGCTGTCAAATTCTGTTGGTGAAGATGATGATGATGATAATGAGAAACGTGATTTAAGCCGTAAATATACTCGCAGAAATGAGGGCTCCCTTTTACGACGACGACGACTCTAATTCTTCTCTCGCTCGCGCACACCCTTAATGAGCTAATCTTCATTTCCTACTGTCTACACACAGTAACTTAAGCTACTACTATTATTTCTGCTATGCTGCTGCGGGTAAAAAAGATGTCTGCTTACGATTAGTGGAATGGCCATGACCAGAAAACCCAGAGAGAGAGAGAGAGAGAGATTTGTGTGTTCATTAACTTATGATGCTTGTGCAAACGCTGAAAACTGCTCAACAAACAAAAATCATCTAGCCCTCTTCTCGTTAAAATCTCATAAAAGATTTTTAATGTACAAATAGATAAATGAAAACCACAATCCCAAATACACTCTCCAAAAACTCTTCAAAATTTTGAATTTTAATAACCCTTCAAAACAAAGATTTTCTCTCAAGGATTCCAAAGTACTTATAAAAATTCAGAGAGGATTATGCTCAGTGTATAGGTCAATGTTATCATTTTAACGATAAGTACGTTAAAAATGTAATAATACTTAAAAATGGGATTTAACTGATCATTAAAACGTACGTTCAATTAGGTTTCATAATTCATAGTTTTTTTGGGGTCTCCCCGTAATATATCTGATTATTTAAAATAATTATTGTATAACCTCAAATTATATAAAAGGATTCCACATCAACTTACTCAGATTTTCGGACAATAACAAAAAAATAAGAGCCAATTTGGTTAATATATTTATCTTTTTTTTCTCCATTTTAATTTCAACCATTTCAACTGATACCTGGAATTTTTCTTAGAAAATTGCATACTGCATTGCATTTTTTCCCCTTCAACACTATCATTAAATTCTCCCGGATTCACCAACAGACAACAACAACAGATGGATATTGCGTTATATATTATTACTACCTACATATTATACATCTTGATCTTTTCATCATCTTTTCCATGATTTTTATACATTATTTGATATTATTATGAAAGTGGTCGAAAATCACGAAAAAGAAGAAGGAGATGATGATGATCATATCACAGTATTTTACTGACTGCTGAGGATGATGATGGCTGTTTTGTGTGTGCAAATGCTATATAGTTTTGTACCTCATCCGTGCCTGTCTGCCTGGGTACAACACGTACATGATGATGCATAATAATAATAATAATAATAATAACAACAATATCCACATACACATAATATACTCTACTACACACACAACAAACTAAAAATCTGTGTAAATCCCAATGGAAATTGGTTGCTGGTTTTTTGGTGGTGGCGATAATGGTACGGCAGCGACCAAGACCAAGCAAGCAAGCCCTAGCTATACAGATATAGAGAGTTCCTCTTCGTCTTTTCTTCAACTTTTTTATTTATTTTTTTTCTTTTCAAGTCGCATCTCTCAGGTATATAGTCAAGTCGCTATAAAGAATCAACAAGTAAAAGCCCCAGGGCTTCTTCACAACTGGTTCCCTGTGTGCTGTTGTGTGTGTGTGTGTGTGTGTGTGTGTAAAGTAATGCCGCATGACTGGCTCATTATCAAAGGAATGCAGTGCAGGAATAAAAAAAAATCACAAGAAGAAAAAAAAGAAGACGAAGAGAAGAATGATGATGATCAAAGGTATGAAGTTGGAGAGGCTTTATTACAATTTAGCTAGAGGACCCATATAAAATATTATTACCAATCCCTATATACTCCACTACTACTACTACACATCTTGGTGAAGAGTAAAGATTGGAGAGAGGGACCAGAGTAAATTCACACGATTTACTACACTCTTAGTACAACATAATAATATTTTTGCAGCAGAGAAGATTGCATATTATTTTTTGTTGTTTTTCTTACTCACATAAAAATTATTATGAAACCGCATTTCAGTCTTTTGTGTGATGAGATGATCATTGTAATAAACTATTATGATTGGTAATCAGTAATCAACATTGTTAATATTATTATTATTATCATCATTATTATTTGAATTCAAATAATAATATATATGTATAAAGATCCAGACCAAAATGTTGTCTATTGATTTTTTATGTAATTAATTCATGTGCTCTGCGCAACTTTCTTCATAATCATAAATGATAATGATGAACTGTTTCATGAATCGTGATGAGATGAATAATTTGTGTAACAAAAGTTCATCCTATTTTTCATTACTACACACCAACCATGTAGGTAGGTACCAAGTACAATATACTTTTCATAATATTATAAAAGTCAGTGCGCTGCTTGTAAACATCTTTTTTTATGAGTCTGCATTATTACAACAACAACAACAGCATCTCTTCTATCCCTACGATTTCCGTGGGAAAATCCGGGAGCTGCCTGCTGCCGCATCGCTTAACTGGGATTTCCGCATACATTTATAGTAAAAACGCACATGTTTTTTTTGACCTGCTTCTTGACAGTCTTCTTGTTTAGTAGACAATTTGTTTTTCGAAGAAAAAAAAGGCTCAGGAAAGAAGTGAAGGGGAGGAATATATTAATAAATTCAATGTGAATACGTGGAGGAGCTCTTTAAAATGAATGAGTAGGTTTGGTTGAATGAAAGATAAGGAACAACCGTATTTTTTTTGGTCACACGGTTAGTATATCGTGGTGTGCCAGCAGTAGTAGAAGTAGTAGTGGTAAAGGCTACCGAATATACAAAATGCGCAGATGCTCATTTCATTTTGCTCATTCATTCATACGAACACTTGCTTCCTATTTCCTGTGAAGTATCATCATCATCATCAGCACACGTTCTTGTTCTATATAAATTTTTTTGTATGATAGAGAGGGTAGCAAGAGTAAGGTTGTATGGGTAAATGGGTACGACATGATTATAATAGTAGCAAAATGTGTTTATGTGCATGTGAAATGTGAGTATATTATGTTATATTATAGTAGAGTGAACAGATGCACTTAAATAGGTGACGGATGCACACAACACATGGCGAAACGATTTGTGTATGGTGCACAACAACACATCAACATGTATATGCGCGTAAACAAAAAAAGAAAGAAAAAAAAGATTTTCAGCCCTGCAACAACTATTATAAACAATATAACCGACTGAAGTATACTCGTCAGAGTTGAATGTACCCTAGCTAAACTACTATATACCTGTTGAGCTTATGGAATAGTAATTAAAAAAAATTGGCTAAAACAGAAGAAAAGTTATAATTGATTAAAAAATATATATTCTCACTTTTGGCGGAGCGGTAAGCTTCCGGAGCAGACACCTTTGGTCTGCTCACGCTTATCCCAGAAAAGGAACCCGGCGTGGCAGCCGAGGCTGCACTAATTAAAAATGCACAAATATACACGAGTAGCACCAAACTTGAGGACAACCTCATCACAGTCATCCAAAGGATTTGCTGCCTTCCTCCCAAGACCTTCATCTTGTCTTGTTACCCAAGAAGCTTGAAGGTCTCCAGTCAACAACGGCACACAACATGTACGTGTATGTATTTAAATATATTTTAATCACAGAGATTTCTTTTTCTCAAGAAAAAATGACTTTGAAGTCAGTTTTTAGTTCTGACTTGAACAGCTCCTGCTTCCCTCCTTGAACAGATTGGTGTTGTGGCGAGAAGAGGATAAGGCACATTTTTTCCTCGAAATTTTTACAAACGAAACTGACGATGATAAATAATGATTATTGGTGATGGAAACACTTGAGTGTGGACAAGGACAGCGTGTGTGCGTCTGCTCAGTTGGGAATGATTATTCTTCGTGTGACAATTTTTTTAACGGTGATATTATGGCATCATAATAATTTGATCAACTATTTTTTTTCTTCTGGAAATAAGCATTGCACTTTGATTTGATACTATATTTTTCCACGAGGCGCGATATGATATGATTTTATTTGACGATTTATGACGAATGATTGCCTTTTGTCAAACAAGCGCAAGCGACAGAAAACAAAATTTAATGACTGGTGAGATGATGACGGCGACGACTACGACATTACTTGAAATCAAGTGACACCAAAAAAAATATGTATCCGATCCTGACACTTTGACTCTTCTTCCTTGTCTGCTGCTGCAGGAAAAGCGTCTGCTAAAACTTTTTACATCAATCTCATCATCATCATCATCATCATCCTCCTCATCAAATTACACACACTCTTCTTCTCTCGTTTTCTTGGTTTTATCAGTCTTTTTTTTCTTCTTCTTGATTAGCTATCCCTTCTTCGGTATAATATACTTTTCATTTTTATTATCATTATCAAGTGTCAAGATGACTCCATGCAGGTCACCAGATAGCAGAATTAGATAACTTTTAATATTTTCTTGGTATTATCGTTGTAATTCTTGCTATTATTATTATTATTATTACATCCCCATTTTCAAACAAGGTCCATGCAGTAGTTCACTCACACGCACACACTCATACACACTCACACACTCAATTTAAGTGTATATATTTTTCTGAGTACAGTTGTACTTACACTAACGCATTTACAAATTTTTCACNAACGCATTTACAAATTTTTCACGCCTTACTATCAGGAGCAAGAAGATTTTATCCAAGAAATTTTTACGTTGTTGTATGCCTCTTCTTATGTTATCATTTTTTGTTGGTTCTGTTGTTGTTGTTGTTGTAGTGTGTAAAAAGAGTGAAGTGTGAAGAAGAGGGGACTTTTCTAAGGAAGATAATTTATGTACTCATATACAACATAAATATGTGTACAAGATCCAAATAAGTATACAAACAATAATTAGGGATGCCAAGTCATTCGTTGTATGTGATGATTGTAAACCAAAATAACTTTTCAACTTTTTTTGAACTGGAAATGTGGTGAAGAGCACAACAAAACAAAATATTTGATTTTGTATAAAGTAATCACATCATATCATATCCCCATGTCTCCATTTTTCTCTGATAACTTTTGAGATACATAATCAATCATCATCAAAACAAACAAAGCAACAAACTCTGTGGTCCAAAAGGGGAAGTGTTTGTATCAAATGGCAGCAAAGCATATAATTTGTAAAACTGGACCATGCTCCTCCATCCAAAAAAAAACTCTCTCCAATCATTTGTTAAATACCACCTTCCAGGAAGAATGTTTTGCGCGGGCGTTGTGTACTATACACTATCTCAAGTGTTTGTGTGTGTGAAGTACCAGAGCACAATCAAATCTCATCATTTGTCACCCTTTCCTATTCCAACTTGTCAGCACAAAATGTTGTTCACACGTGTTGCATGGAACACGAATTTGTTTGACCATCTTCCAAATAGTCTTATTCAAACTTCCATGTTTCATGATAGTTCGGTTATTATCGTATTTTTATTTTATTTTTTGAACAAAAATTATGCGATGGAGTTACATGTCACCACCACCACGTCACAAAAACAAAATTCAATCTTGGTAAGTGTCTATACACCTAGGTACTTATATATTTGTTTCATATATATAAACTTTACAAACTCGGATGGTTTGTACAAACAACGTCAAATAAATCCTTTGCAAACAAAACTTTTTTTTTCTCTCTCTCTCTGCTTTATCAGTAAAGGCACTTAGCAGAGGTAAATACACGAGAAGTTTGCTCTTTTTTTAAAAAACAAAATCACAGTAACAAGTGGTATATGTATATATTAATGTGTGGTATACATGTTTGCAGTTAAATATTCCACCTAGCAATTCAATTTGCATACTATGAAATTTTCCACACAGCAGTTAAAAATTATTGCTCTCTTGGCCCAGGTAATTCTCTCTCTCTCCTTTTTTTACGCAGGTTCAATAGTGAACACAAACACAACCGTCATCATCCTGATGATCATGATGATCAAATAATAAAAAACTGACAATGATCATGTTGTGGTGTGGATGATTACCTGACCACTGTTTACTGGATACTGAATAGAAAATCTGATTGTTGGTTGTCTCATCTCATACCTTACAACGCTCACCACCGTTTCTACCTATCCTACAACAATTTACCTGTTCTATGCATACCTGTGTATTATACAGTATATATAGTATACAATATATATACATACTTGTTACCTATATACCTACATATATATTAGTATTTAGGTATATGTTTTTATGTATTTATATTTTGAGATTTTTTTCTTCATAAATGTTATTGTCGAGTCTCGTGAGGGTGAGAAGAGACTCACAACAATAATCACAATCACAATAATACAATGTGCTGCAGTAGTAACAAAAGCACACGCATAAATGTATACAGCATACCTTTCCACAACAGAGATTTTTAAGAGCGAGAGGATATTTTTTTTTTCAAGTCGACCCTTGTTTCTGCTCTGGAGTTGTTGTAGTTGTTCTACTCTCAACATTGTAATCCACCAAGATATTAGTCTCTACAATGCTATTATCTAGTACCTACCTATATATCATTATATTGTTGCATCAACAATGTAAAAAAAATACCTAAGCAGGTATGTACATTTTATCTCTAAAGTGTGTTCAGTGTTGATCAGGAATGAAAATACATAACGTGGTCCCTCTCTCTCTCTCTCTCAAACGCAACAGTCCACGCTCACCTGGGATACCTGTTGATTGCATATGTACATACATTATTATATAGGCGACTCGGCAACTGCTTATCTTTCGTATATCGTCATACCTGTCTACCTTCACGAATTACATTAAAAACCTGCTGTACATAACAAAAAAAAAATATTTTTTTTTGCTGCTTCATCAAAATAGCAAGAGAATTTGTACATGTCCACTCTTACCTTACCTCTCAGTCTGCCTGCTTGTTTTTCAGCCAAGGTTACTCGACTTGACTACACGATGACGACGACTACTAAGCTGCTGCTATAATAATATTGGCATAATTTCACACTTTGCTTCTACCGACTTATTAACTACTATACTAGCATTGCCAAAATCATTGTCCTTAATAGTCCGCACCATCAGCAAAACAATTCATTTTTGAGCAAAGTAAAGCAAAGAAAAGATGTGGTGTGTGTGTGTGTGTATGTGTGCATGCAAGTCATTTACTAAATATGCATAGGTAATTTTAATGCTGCTGCTGTGAAGCAAAATTATTAAGTGAGCAGAACCAGCCTCATACTTTACAGGTAAGTGATGATGATGATGATGAGAAGAAGACGGTATACCATACCATGAATATGTACATAAGGAATTCATCGTTATTGTTGTTGTTGTTATTATTATTATGGCATGTTAACAGTCTCTCTAGTGTCATTTTCTTATGCGTCTCTTAGCATGACACAAAAGAGAAGAATCTATAAGTGCTAAGAAGACGACATGCTAGACTACACTGTATTTTGTTACATGTGAACAAAGCATTGAACAAAGTATGTATGCATCTATCTGTATATGTATGTGCTTATATGCCCATGTAATAATAAGTACTCTACAAACCAGAGGTAAGATTACAGGTAAGAAAAAAGTGGTGAGGTAACAAAATGCATCGATGCGATGGGGTTGATTTTTTTAAGGTGATGTCAACTTATTTTCTTGCGAGAGGGTGGGGCTTACAAGCATTAACACTTATGCGTCTCTTAGCATGACACAAAAGAGAAGAATCTATAAGTGCTAAGAAGACGACATGCTAGACTACACTGTATTTTGTTACATGTGAACAAAGCACTGAACAAAGTATGCATGTATCTATCTGTATATGTATGTGCTTATATGCCCATGTAGTAATAAGTACTCTACAAACCAGAGGTAAGATTACAGGTAAGAAAAAAGTGGTGAGGTAACAAAATGCATCGATGCGATGGGGTTGATTTTTTAAGGTGATGTCAACTTATTTTCTTGCGAGAGGGTGGGGCTTACAAGCATTAACGGCTTACTTCTCCTATTTTCACTTTGCCTTCTTCCAGATAAAGTTTTTGGTTTGCTGTATAAGAAGTTTCATCTTTGTGCATCTTAAATTGCATCTTCTTATTAAAGAAGTAGATAACAACTTGCTTGCTTGCTTGCGTGACTACACGTAGACTCGTAATATGAACATATAAAGCCATAGTTTGTTTTATGAAGAATTGTGATCGCAAGAGAGAGAGAGAGCGAGAGCGATGAGTAACTTGCTTTCTTCCAAATGTACAGACAAGAAGAGTAAAAGGGTTGAAAAGAGAGTGATGCATGCATGATTTGGTGGCTCTGGTAGTATTTGATTTTAAGGATAATTTTTATATACTTTAACAGCAGCAGCAGCAAAGCAGTGAGCAATGAAGCATAAGTTGATTACATGTAGTTTGCCTTACACATGTTTGTCCATATCAGTTTTACACACAAGCATGTATAATGTAGATATAGGTATACATGTTAATTTTTATATAGGATGAATATGTATAATACATTTACATACATACGTATGTGTGTGGAAATACATTAAACCAAGTTAAAAATTATATGGGCAATCATGGGTGTACAGCAAGTTTAATGGTTATGGTGTACATGTACAGTGTGTTAATTGTATGCATTGTCAACCACACTCACGGGTATAACAGACCAGGTAAGGAAAGGTAAGTATAAGGAAGTGAGGAGAAGAAGAGAGTAAAGATTTTTTTTCTAGTATTTTCTTCTGGGCATCTTTAAGCCAGCCAGCAAAATACATACATACATGGCTATTGCACAACAACAATATAACGACCAAAGAAAAGATCTGATCTGAAAGTTATACCAAAAATTCATCTGGCTTATATGACGATGATAAAATTCCCATGCTGCCTTGAAAGTATGTACAACAACTATATGTACAAAATGTACATACGTAAGTACATCTTTCCAAACCGTACTTTTCCGAGTTCCTCAACGTCCCCATTGTATGCATGTATCTTAGAGAATAAGATGGAGATGCGATGATGACGGATTCCTTTGGCCTTACACACATATTCTCTGAAGGAATTTGTGTCCTCAGGCGTTTTTACTCAACCGTAGTGAGTTTTCTATAGATTTTTGGTGGTGGTGGTGGTGCACGTATGTATGTATGTATATAGGCATTACGCACCATATATAATACTCTACTTTTGCCTTTTCTTTGTACTATTTCTTTCTTCATCTTCACTACTATCATTACTATTATTATTCCCTAAAAGTGCACAAAGCTTTAGAACAAGTAGGAAAAGATTTCATCATCATCACATCACACACACACATACACATCACATGCATTTTGTACTGTGTATTATGTACCCACAACATGGCAAAAAACTATAATAAAATCATGTAATAATATTACTAGATTTCTGCGCTTTTGTGTCCCGATAAACCAAAAATTCTAAAACAAAACGTGTCATGATTTCCACGCGCCTCTTTGCATTGCATGATAAGGAGAGAGAGTTTTTCCCCATTTTGTGAAAAATTAGGTAGACACTTTTGCTATCATCAACAAATTCGTCAAACATCAACCAAAACCACATTTAAGTATGATCTCCATTTTCTTTGATACATCATATATACTAAACATGTGTTGTCGATATTTTGAAGAGAAATAAAATGAAATCGTGTAGAGATGCGCAACATTTCTTAGGGTTATGTCATGATCTTGCTCCTCCACTTGACTTTTAAGAAGGTATTGCCAATAATATTATTGCTGTGCAGCAAGTGACTACCATTGTTTTGCATAATATGGGCTAACTTTTATTTTGGCTTTGTAAAAAATGTCGTGAGTTGTTTTATGTAGCTAATTTATGTATGCTTCCTTGATTTCGTATATTTTTATGCCCATAAAAGTTACTTTCAATTTTTATCGTTGATATCTCTTAATAAACAATTTACAGACTTTTGGCGGGTTTCTCCCCAAATATTTGTGCCATTTTTGTAAAATGAAGGTTTAAAACGTCTTCGACGTCGTTTTATAAATATATCATTCTATGCACT
>JAHZNC010006138.1:0-14094 GCA_027744095.1 Zhuqinia jingwanae
AACATACAACACACATGCATGAATAATTTTTCAGGTTTTATGCGGCTTGTTTCACGTCTTCGTTTTGTTCTTTAATGCGCTCGGGTTTCTTCCCGCAGTTCGAATATTTGTTACATCAAGACGCAATGTAAGTTCCGTATTGTATGTAACCAGTTATGCAGGAGCAGTTGTTGGAACATTTGTTCTTCTGAAAGTAGCCTGGACATGCATTGACTCTCTCATAAAACTTGTCAATTTGACCAGTGTCGCATGTCCCAATTCTCAGAAACAAACTTTATCCAAACTACTTGTAAGTAAAATCGTTTGGGATGTACCAAATCAAATCATCTTAACAAATGGGGTATTTGTCAAATTGTTTAATTTATATTTTTAGGCAGGTACAACATGCATTCTTGTAGTAGCCTCCCACTTATTACAAGGTGTATTTAGCAGTCATCGACATGCTGGAGCCGCACAAACTTTCAACGACCTCAAATCAGTACTAGCACCAGTCTTTTCTTTCATTGGGTTTAATCCATATTCATGGCTTGGACAAATATTTGGTTTTGGAACTATACGTTACATTGGCCTTGTCACTTTTAGTTACTTTTGCTGTTTCATGAATATGGCTGTAGCTGCATTTCTGATTTTGGTCTTGACAATGGAACACGTGATCAACAACAATTTAATGGGATATTTGAAAGAATGTGACAATGAACTTGATAATATTGTTCAGGTGGGAAAGTAAAAGACATTTTTTTATCTATCTTTATAATTTATTTTAAATGTTTGCATTGGAAATTCACGTTCGTCCTTGCACAACAGGTTATGAGGCTATATGAACGGGTAAAAGAAACTGCAGATCAACTCAAGAACATTTTTAATGGATATATAATATGCTACTACATCATGACACTTTCTTTCTTTGGCCTACTACCCCAAGTTGTACTGAATAGTAACGCGGATCAAGTGAACAGTCTAATTATGTGTGGATATTTGCTGATCATTTGTGTTTCAATGTATATTGCAGTTAGAGCGAATATGATGGTATTCTAAATTTTAAATAATATGGTTTTCAAGCACAAAATGAAATGTACAGAGCACAATTTACTACTTTTAAAAATATTTTATTCAGCTGGAGGAATCCATAAAAAACTTTATTCAGCGGTGTCATCATCAAATTCATATTACTCATGAGAATGCGGTTGGAAGTATGGACAAAAGGTTGATGTTGATTGCTTATGAGACAGGATATGGAAAATGACCCTGTGGGTGTTTCTTGCTCCTTCTTCACTATCACAAAAAATTTCCTAAGCTCAGTAATATACCTACTAAATAAGATTAAGCATTTTAAACAATTTGTTCAAGGTAACTCATTTGTCTTTTCATTTCACACAGACTATCAGCCTGGTTGCAACGTATGCTTTAATTATTTTGCAACTTCCAAACGAAAAACCATTTTGGGAAGAAGAGTCTCCAACACAATAAAGTTACATGAATGAACATGTTTTCTCGGTTAAACACTGGAAGTTTAAAAAAAATTATAATTGACAGCACAACATTTAAAATAACAAATCCGCCAAGTTTGCATGTAAATATTTAAATAGATTGTTTTTATACCACACGAGTAAAAACCACAAATGTTCTCAATTTTGTACAATGTTCAACAACCTAACAAAGCCAACTAACTCTTTAAAAAAGAATAAAAAATAGCTGTATTAAAAAAAATAATTAACATGATTTCAATTATTGTAAAATTATTCCCAAATTTTCTTAATTTAAAGGGTTCGGTTTCATTATTAAAAGATAAGGAGATGTGCAAGTTTTTAATCCGGCAATCAATACAAATGATATTCTCACCGGTATTGTTGAGGTGGATATAAAATTGATGTAAGAAGGTGTTGAAAATAAGAGCACATACCCAAGCCAAACTGCATAATGCATGCTCTTTGCTCGTTAATTCCAAACATTAAGGTACGCAGGTTACGTCCACGACTTACCGTTCTTGTTGTAACGTTCTTATATGTATTTTTAGACAAGGCAAGACAGTATTTACTGCAGCAGCAATTTAAGCGCATTACGATTATCATGTTTATTATATAACTCCAGTATTTAAAATTATGGTTGACTTATTATTATTAAGTAAGTACATGTTTTGTTTTACCGTCCTTCAAGTGTCAATACTAAAACAAATAACATCTATTAAGTAAATTGTTTACACAAAATTTATCCGTATTTTATATTGGCTCGCAATATAAACGTTTGATTAAGGATAGTCCTAAAATGATATGCACGCACAACAACGTACCTAATTAATTAAACAAGTATTTTTTTTATATAGAAACACTCAATTAATTTGGCATCATGAAAGGCCTAACGTGAAAATAGAATCTTCACGATTCCATAATAAAAGCACTAGAAGACACACATATTATGATGTTGGTAATTTACGGTAATAACATAATAAATTATTATAACTAACCATCCATTAGCGCTAAATATTCAGTTTCTGAATTCTGATCCAATTATTATTAAATTTGACATAAAGTTCCATTTCCGTTAAAAAAAACTCCTTTTAATGGTCCAACCAGTTTACTTTTATTGGCATTAGATTCTTCTAGCAAAAGTAAAAAGCGACGTATATTCGTGCACGTAGAATTATTGTTGAATTCAGCAAAATATCCCTATATACCATGTTACATTTCTCATTCTTTCATTCATTCATTCTCATTTTGTCGCCTATTTTTTGCATTTAACCGCATCTTTGGCTACTTTACCAATGCCCCTTATTTCCAATTCTATTGAAACCACTGATCCATTTACGGAAGTCTTGCTCAACGATTTGAATTATTTAAGAAATGTACGAGATTTGCAGTGCACCCTGAGAATACACTTTGAAAATTTGAAAGAAAGTTCCCTCAACTTTCCCTCCATCGCTAAAACGTACGAGCCATTGGAATTAATTCAAAGCTCTGTTGGAAATCTTCGTTTGAATAATGTTCCTGAGAACAAGTTTACATCATTGTTGCTGGAGTAATGTATTTCCCGTCTATTCAAGCTCAAACTACAGTTACATTAAAGTACTTTACGGGTATGCAAATAGATTTAATTTGGTGATTCATTTGAATAGGTCCATTTAAAATTTATATGTACCTACTTACAATTACAATATGTATGTAACCAAGAATACACATAATACACGATTTTATTACGGAATTGGGGTGCAAGAGGAGGATGATTGTCACAGGCAGAATACAAAATATGACAGCAGTAAACCTCCACCTCAAAGGAGTTCTGTTACAAAAGCTGGTTAATGCATTTTCATTATTTATTGAAGTTGAAACTTTGTGTCTATCAAAAATGTATACTACCTAAATAAAATAACATACATATTATCATTAACAAGTAACCTGCCATATAATGGAGAATGTTTTATTTTGTCCTTCTCCCGTATTTCTTGTCGTATTTTTTCACTAGGCTTGTTGTGCTGTGATGAGAAGAAATTATTTATTATCCTGTAGAACAGTAAAATGTTACCACTACCTTTCTGTACTATACATACAAGAACCTGAAGTTCAGGTCCTGAACATGCTGCGTGCGTGTATAGGTAAATTAAATTCACTAAAATAATACGCACTAATGAATGAGAATTCAATATTGACCAAGTTTGACTTCCCCATTTTTTGTAAACTAGCACCTATAGGAAAAGGAAATACCCGTACCATAGGGGAAAAATACCAGCATGGACATTTTTCATTGCATTTACGGTTTAATGAGGAATAGGGTACATAGTATTATAGGTTGTAGGTATTATTATTAATGAGGTGTGGTAGATATATATGTCATGTAATTTAGCTATATGTATATAATATTTAGCATGAATAATCTACTTTGAAAGCTCAAAATAAAAACCAAATTAAGACAAACTTTATTTGCGCTTGGCAAAGTATACGTAATTCCTTATTTAAGTAGATCATTTTAGGAGAAAACATGCAACTAGGTATGCCATCGACCTCTTCTCTCTCTGTATTAATCAAGTAATAAAATTGTAATGATTATTATTACATCATTATTCCTTTCCGTTTCGATTGTATATTAGTGAGTGTAGGCATACAAAAAGAAATAATAAAGATGTTACGAGGGTATATGGGAAAGACATAGGTCTATAGTTTCCGTTATATCTATAGTAATAATACATGCATAATGCACAAATGTATACTCATAATGAATACAGGGACAACCCATTACTGGGAACCCGTTCTTATTATTATCATTCATTCCAGGATCAATTTATTAGGAGCACAATAATTACCAAAAGTTTGACTTGACGAAGTCAATCCTTGCTAACGGATTACTACATCACATCGTACATATCATGGGATATGTAGGTCTCAAAAAGCATCAAAAAAAAAATTCTGAACTTTCCACGTTAACCAATAAAGATTCAAATTATGTTTCTCTTTCCCTTTTTAATTATTTACACTGCACCAATAACGGCATCGGTGGCATTTAAGCTAAAAGCGTCTTTAAACAACGCTAATGTTTCAACATCTATTAATAGCAATAATGGCTTGACAGAATCCTTGATAAACGACTTGAATTACATAAGAGGGATCACTGGGAAGCAGTGCACTTTACGAATTTATTTCAACGTTGACGGTAAAACATTAGACGAAAAGTCACTGTTGAATTTTTATTTTGTCGCAACACGGTATGAACCGTTTGAATTGTTTAAAAATTGGGTTGGAAATGTTCGTTTGCATGCTCCGCAGCAAAAGTTTCGATCTTGTTGCTGGACTACAGTGTTTTCCTTACCAATCATTGAGGTTTCACAGAATCGTGATATTTTAAGGGAAAATCTTGTAGGAAATCCAGTGTTCGACCAATTTGTTTTTATTTCAGAAAGTATGTCAATTTTACAAAGTGTTTTAGCTACTGGGCATGTCATCGACAAAGTGGCTATGAAATATGGAATGTATCTTGACGAGGGGCAAGTGAAATATCTTACAGAATCCAGAATTTACACTGGATCCTTTAAAAATTCTGACGACAGAAAGGATCTTCAAATTTTCCCCACATTTAATAATTTGAACGGTAGAATCTTAAAAGCTACTCTCCTCAACCTTGCCCCTAGCTTTGTAATTGAACGTGACAAAAATGGGACCATCACGGGAATGCGAGGTTCCCACCATACATTCGCTACGGAAATCGCAAAACGTGCAAATTTTACGATCAATTACTATGTGGAATTAAATGATATCCCAATCCAACTTGAAAATGGTAGCTGGATTGGATACATGGGAGAACTGGTTAGTGAACGAGCGGATTTTAGTCCAGTCAGTGCTGTAATTAGAAACCGGTATAAGTGGGTGACATTTTTGACGCTGTCATACAGAGAGCCCATGATATTTTGTGTGAAGGAACCTGAACCCGTGCTTCACTGGCAAGCATTAATATTCCCATTATCCAAAACTGTTTGGATATTTACTTTGTCGTCGTTTGGAACTTTTGTCATTCTATTCATCCTTATTGTCATTCGTAAACTTTTACAAAACTCTTCAGAATTCAACTTTTCTGTATTTTTGGAGGAAGGCATATTCCTACCAATGGCATTGTTTCTGGAGGAAAGTATTCGGATACCTACGCAAGCTTCTGCAAGAATCGCTGCAATTTTCCTCATCTGGATGGGTCTTGTAATTGGGACGGCATACAATACCAATTTGGTGGGCTTTTTGACATTTCCAGAGAAGCAGGATATCCCAAGGTCTTTTAAGGCCCTGCATGAGCATAATGATTTCAAAATTAATTTATATACGTTTTCAAATATTGAAATCAAAATACTGAAATCGTCACCAACCCCAGTTTTCAAGGGCATTGTGAGAAGAATACAATTGGTAACAAGTTTGGAAGCGTGCTTAAAATCAGCAACGAATGATAATTCTGCGTGCATCATGTGGAAAAATATTGGCACCGCAGAGTTAATGAAACATTTGTCTACTTTTCCGCAATTGAGAACATTGTACTTCACGCAGGATGCAGCCACATCTGTTGATATAACAACAGCTTTAAAAAAGCATTCTATTCATTACGAGACTTTTAATCGTTATTCAGGGGCGACGAGGGAGAGTGGACTATTTATAAAGTGGATAAAAGATGAAATGGTCGAGGAGAAGAAACTAGCTGATAGGAAAGCAAGAAAAATCAGAAATAAAAATGGGGGCAGTAGTACGGACTCTGAATTGAAAGCGTTTAACGATCATCTTGAGAGAGAAGGGGACGATCAGCAGGAAGCAGAATATGGAGATGGAAGTGGTGCTGGGGAAGGAGAGAAGCCTTTACGAGTCAGGCATTTGGTGGCAGTGGCTTATGCATTTGGGTTTGGATGTTTCTTTAGTTTTGTTTGTTTAATTATGGAGTTTATTATTAAGGTTATATTGTATTATAAAAGTAGAGTAAATGTAATATTATGAATTATTGGAAATGAATTGAAAATTAACTATTTTTTGAAATAAAGAAATTGAGACATGAAAATTTAAATCTTTTGGCTTATGATGATCATACATATAATTGTTCATCTGCACCCAATATCTCCGAAAGTTATCTTATGTTATTGGTTTTATTTCAGATTGATCAAAGATATATCTATTCTATGCATAAAGTAAGAAAAAATGATAAGAGTAATTTTTGTATGTGTCAGTTAGGCATTCAACAGTATTAGTATTATAATACCAAACTCTTGCACCTGTCAGCCCCCTCTCTTCATTAATAGAAAGGCTAGCTCTGAAAAACATACGCAAGAAAAATTAGGAAATGAAAAATATTGTTACAATATGTCTTGGACAGCTTCTGAATAAAGGAGTAAATCTGAAATTTAAAAAAAAATATGCTGTTTCCATTTTATAAATTGCATTCCACATTTGCTCTGTTAAAAACAGAATTTAGGAAGTTGAAGGTTCAGGGCATCAGTAAAAAAACCAAGCCGGGCATGTATATACCTATGAAATCTCAATGCAATGCAAAATTTTGTTTGTCCGATTTTTGCATACGTAAATACGTCATATGTGTAGTATGTATCCTATATGTTGCCGTCGTCACTCACGCCACTTACAAAGAGTGAGTACAACTTTCAACTGATTACATACATAATATGCCATGTACATAGTCAACCAAACAAAAAATTTATTTTTCAAGGTCAACATTTTATTGGCTTTCCATGATCTGCTCATATTATATCTATATGTGAGCTCCCTACTTGTTTCAAGCTGTAGTTTTGAAGCAGCAATTAGGACAATTCTCTACATTAAGGTATTCAAATATATATGTAATAGATGATCTACTCAAAGGTATTCAAATATATATGTAATAGATGATCTGTTCATATAGTGTGCTCATACTCATTCATGATGTTTAACATTTGAAGGATTACAAGTTTTAAATTCACTTTTTTTGTGAGTTTTTTTGTTAAGTTTTCATAGCATGTCTGCTGAAGCTTACGCCTGTTTATTGTAGTGCAACTGATTTTTCATCATCATATGGTATATATTTTTACATTACACACAGTACACGTTATCTATTTTGTATTGGATTTAAATGGCTACTACATGGCATTGACATTGGATGCCTGACTGAATCTGCAAAAAAAATCTTTTCACAAACTGCATTATGTGCAAGTTTTGCGTACAGCAGCAGCAGACAGAATAATATAATGTATTTTATGTTCAAATAAGATTGCTAGGCATGATTTGGTTTAGTGGTAATTTTATGGTAAAGTGAGCAAAGTAATAATTTTTAATGTGCATATAGCCAACAGTATATAGGTGCCTAACTCAATGTGTAGAATTGAGTAGTAAACAAGTCCACTTAACAAAAAGAGTGAAATAAAAGTTTGCTCTCGTGTAATTGTATATATGAAAACGATGTAAAGGAAAATTTCTTTTCATAAAACATTTCGCTGACTCTCATTAGATGTGTGTTGAGTTGAATGGCATGCCAACCCAATGTTTAAATGTTTTTTTTTGGGAACCGTAGTAGTAGAAGGAAACTTTTGGTAACTTGCAA
The DNA here is from genome assembly GCA_027744095.1 of Zhuqinia jingwanae. Taxonomy (NCBI): domain Eukaryota; kingdom Metazoa; phylum Arthropoda; class Collembola; order Entomobryomorpha; family Paronellidae; genus Zhuqinia; species Zhuqinia jingwanae. The sequence continues at coordinate 8,038 of JAHZNC010006138.1, forward strand.
CTTGTGTGTATTGCAAAGATAAGTTAAACGTAAAATGCACATGGATACGTAAAACTACGTAGATTGATTAACAAATCAAGATATAGGATATTTACAAACCCTGCACTTGAGTGATAACCGATAAAAATATAATAAGTGGTAATCCATCTCCATCATCATGGCAAGTAGTCCACAAGTCATTACAACAAGTACTATCGGTGATGTTGATCACAACTCTCTGAATAAAATGATGGAAGCAATGAAATTAGGAGATTCCGATACGTTTAAAAACGTGGACATTCAGGAGGATTTGGAAACTAATAACCAGTGATTATTATTATTGTTAATTACTATTGTTATTTTAAAATTGTAATATTTATAATTGGATGAATGTATTTAACCCGAAAAATATTATTGGTAGGTTGTTTGAGGACAGTAAGTCAAAGTGTAAATGGAGTCCAACATCATGGTTGTTATTGCAAGAAGCAGAAAAACCTCTACTCTCATGTAAGTCAACATAATAATTGAAGATCTAACTAGAGATATTGAACATTGTAAATTTTCAGGAGTTTTTTTTGCGAACATTTTAATACAGATCTCAAAACACCTTACAAGGGACATTATGTAAACATTGGCCAGGCTGTTGGTAAAGAAGAGTGCAAAATATGGACAATTTCTTTTACGCAAAACGGAAAGGAAAACACTCCTCTGGTTTTATTGCATGGACTGGGATCGGGGGTGGCATTTTGGGGATTGAATTTGGATGCATTGGCAGCAGACAGGCATGTATACGCTTTTGATATGTTGGGTGAGTAAAATTGAAAAGTCGTTAATTTGTACTAAAACTAATTTATTAAAAAATACTAGTTAAAAATCAACATGTCAAAAAAATTATTTTTCAGGTTTTGCACGAAGCTCCCGTCCAAAGTTTAGCTCGGATGCGGCACAGGTGGAAACCGAGTTGGTGGACTCGATTGAAGAATGGCGAAAGGACATGAAACTGGAAAAGTTTGTGCTGTTGGGGCATAGCATGGGAGGCTATCTTGTGACATCATACGCCATACGCTATCCTAACAGGTAAAACGGGCTGAATTTTAAAACACATTTATTCCTGGCGTTTTATTGTAATGTTGACTTGAAATTGTTTTTTGCTTCCCTTTGTATTTAAGAGTTGCACATTTGGTTTTAGCTGATCCTTGGGTACGTGAATCTCTTAAAGTTTTTGTACTTTGAAAATGAAGTCCAAGAAAAGCGTTAACTGTTCACCTAACTTGCTAAAATTGTGTGCAAAATTGAAATCTTTCAGGGCTTTCCACACGAAGATCCGAAAGAGGTCCAAAAATTTCCCCTTTGGATTAAAATGATAGCATACACTTTGAAGCCATTTAACCCTCTGGTGATGATACGGGCAACTGGTCCAATGGGTAATTTTGATTAAATCATATTCACTATATACAGCGAGTTATTTCTGTCTTTGAATGAGGACGTGAGGCACTTTCCCCTAATTATTAATTACCTGTTTTGTTTTTTGCAGGCCCAAAACTTATAAAAAGGTTCCGAACCGACTTAATCGAAAAGTTTCGGGTTTTATGTGATGGGGACGACACCAAAATTGCAAACTACATTTACCATTGCAACGCACAGACTCCATCGTAAGAACCCTTCATTTAATAAGTTGTTTTTGTAAATCAGCTTCAAAATTTTGACTAATACTTTATTTTTTTCTTAAAATGAATACTATCAGTGGAGAAACAGCATTTAAAGTAATGAGCCATTTTGTATGGGCAAAAAATCCTATGAGAGACCGATTATCCGACATTCCGAAAGATTTACCTATTACCATAATTTATGGTGGTCAGTCATGGTTGCAACAAATATCAGATGAAGATATAAAGAAAATTTTGCCCACTCCCAAAGTTGATATTCAGGTACCTATTTGTACATTTTATGTCGCATCTCATTTCTTATCTTTCTCATCTAATTTGTTAATGAATTAATTGTCACTCAAATTTTCTTACCTTGGATATTTTTTTATATAGAGAATACCTGGTGCTGGGCATCATATAATGGCTGATAACTTTGAACTGTTTAACAGTTTGGTATTGAAAGCAGCTAGGAGTTGTGATAAATCAAGTTGAGTATCATATCAGCTACTACTTATTATATATCTTTCAGTATTTCCTTGGAATTTGTATAAAAAATATATTTACGCGGGTGAAAACTAAATGGGGATTATATGATATTATGTAATGTATAAAAGATGGTCCTTTCAAACAATGTACAACAAAAACAGTAAAATTCTTAATAAAAACATACTCATCATAATATGAAGTCGTTAATCGTTAAAATACTTGACTCAAATATGTAATGTATTGCATATTCAGCATTTTTCAATTTTGATTCTGACTTTACAAACATGAAATGATGCAGTGGAGCTTTTAATAATAAGGTAGTCTAAGAACCGCTACTTGCCCTACAATTTAACCTATTGGGCCGAAACTTGGCATGAAAGAACATTAAGGTATAACCTTAGTATTTTGATCCGAGGTCAACCATCTGGCAAGGAATAAATGCCAATTTGGTTTGGTAATACAACGTACAGAAAAGGGGCAAAACTTCAAATAAAAAATTGGGGTAAATTAAGATTTTCACACGCTGAACAAGAACATGAGAGCAGTTAACCTCCACTCATCCCATTTATTAGCCCTTTGTTATTATTTTAGTATACGTATTAAATGTTGTGATATATTTCTGACATAAATACCTACGCTATATATGTCATACCGAATAAAATCGCAGAAAACATGCATAGAAAAAACGTGTTTTCTCTCTCAATTCGTCGAAGCTCATTTTGCGTTCTCGGAATGATTACTGAATATCTGTTGCTGTTCATTTATTTTAATAAGTCAATGATGCTCCTAATTATAATATATGCAAACCATTATAATAAGCAGCTGGGAAAGTTCAATAATGTTCATATAATGCTTTACATGTAAAATGAATCAGAACAAGACTTAATGGGATAATATTTTATGTAATGGTTTTGTAATTTCTGATATGTGCTACTATTCTGTAGTAGACGAGATTTATTGACAAGCTACAATAAGCGAGCAGCAATATTAGTCAATTCAAGTAAGTACAGTGTATAAATACTGAAGTAAACTAGTGTACACACTACAAGTATAATTAAATCAATACTACTGTTAACTAAATCCTAGGAACTTCCGTTGAAATTGTAATATTTACTTTTGGATTTAATATTTATGTTTGTATGAAATAAATATTTACTTGTTATGAGTTGGGTGGTTATGAGTGGTAAAATATTCTAAATTTACATTGAAAAAAATTTCAACATTTTAAGTGTGAGGATGTGAAATGATTTTTTAATGAAATGATGATATTATGATTATGATGAATGCTAAGAAACGAAAGAAAGTATCATTTAATATTATTATTGATGGTTCAGATTAATAATTCAGTAAAATGATTGCAGAAAAATTGGAGTATGGAACTACTACAACACAGTGGATTGTCAAACTGTGATGTATTGCATTTCATATTGCATAACATAAATTTTGTTACAAAGTCACCTCTACAAATTATCTTACAAATTATTCATCATTAATAATGTCATTATCAGCTGCACGATACCACACACAGCCTTTTTACGATGTTATGATGGAAAATTGTTCTGATCTCATTTGTTACATAAAACTCTTTGTGTGTTTAAGTGTTTTGTTAGCCACATAATCACGTATCTGTTCGCATTAAACAACCAGAAAATGGAAATCTGTAACTGCAGACGTATTCGTGGAAGACATGTACAACTTTTTTTATGACAAAACAATTATTATTTGTCGATGATTTCATTAGCCACTTCCAGTCGGCTTGTGTACATAAAAACTTGGATCGCCAAGTCTGGATGTCCTGTTCATTCCAAAAGTAAGCTCGTAACAAAGTCATGGCGTGTGTACGCTCCTTAATTACCCTTTCGGTTACACTGGCCTGCATTGGCCACTTAACTTTGACAAATGCCCAAGATATTAACTATTTTGGAGTAGCATATTCTCCTTACGTGAAGCATGGCAACCCACCTTGGAACTCTTACAATTTAGAGGATATCAAGAAAATGTTAAGAATTGTTCTTACTCGCCACAACTCAGTCTCCACTTACTCTATGGGCGTTGGTGGTAGGTCAAACAAAGCATTTTTCATGTTTATAATTATTACTTAATAATATTTTTAATACATATTGTACTCTGATTTTATAAAAACGAAGACTACAATCTGAACAATCCATGGGACCAAGCTGACAGCAACTGTTTGGTTGCCCGTGCTGCTGCGCAGATCAACCGAGATCATAATTCCGTTGTTCTCTCTGTATCACTAGGAATTTTTCAGAGTGAAAATTCGGCAATTCAGCAAAAGGAAATTGATAATGCTTTTCTCGCTGCCAACGACGCTAATGGAATTCAGGCTGGCACCGTTTGGGGATTGGTGTTTACAAATGAGTACGTTGTCAATGCAAATACGGGTCAAAAGGTTCTTCAAATGATTAGAAACAACAAGGATAGGGCTCACCAGCGTGGACTTAAAGTCGGAACAAGAGTTCACATTTGCGGGGAAGTCTGGGGCGGAACTAATCAACAAGTTTTAATTGACATTGCCAAAGAATCAGATTTTATCATGTGTAATTTGTACCCGGCACCCAATACAAACAATGCTGATGTTGCTGTACAGCAAATCAACGATGGTTATTACAGTGCCAGAGACGGATTTTGGCAACATAATCCAAACCTTGAAGTAATGGTTGGAGAAACTGGTTGGGCAAGTCAAGGAAAAACTTTTAATAATCCCCCTGCTAATAACAATATCGAAAATTTGAAGAATTTCTGGAATAAAATGAAGAATTGGTCAATGACAAATAAGGTCAAGGTTCAAATGTTTGAGGCTTTTGATGAGCCATGGAAAACGGGAGAGGAAGGAGAGAAGCATTTCGGATGGTGGAGACGACCTGAAGATAATAGCAATTATTATATTGAGAAATCGACGGGTACACGATTTGATTAATAGGAAAATACACTTACCCACGCGATTTTTCAAAGGTGATTTGAAGTTTAAAAACAACAATAATAAAAGAGTAAAACTTTAAAATCAACGTAAATGTCTGTTTTGTCTTGGCATCTTTATAAATTGCATCCCTGTTGGTTGGTAAATCAAAATGTTACATTGAAAGAAACATCGTATCCATAACATTTGTTCTTCCTTCCTTCCCTTGCGTGTAGGGAGTAAACAGTCCCAACGGAGGAATAGTTAAGATAAGTTAAGATCGCATAACATTTCTAAAAGTAGTTGTAAAGTTTTTCGCCGTTTGTCCCGTTTCAATAAAATTTGTGTAAAACATGTTTTTATAAGTGCAATGGAACTAGATGTGTAGCAATGCAAGGCAGACTTTGGAATCTTTCGTCATTACCTCTAGAACTGTGATTTTTTGGATTTTTCTTGTTTTGAAAATTGTTGGTATTCCCATACAATTTTTACACATTTCATACAAGCTTGTATGTAAGTAGCATTTCATTCAAGGTATCGTTAATGCGATTAAAATTGAAGTCAGAACATGCACTTTTAACAATAATTATAACCAGTTTCATCATCATATGGAGCAGTACCTTCATTATTATGTACATTACATTATGTACATAGGTGTATAGATAAGATGAAGGTAGTATAGGTGTGAACATACCTATACCTACGTGTATGCATGATCTCACGACTCATGCAAGTTAATGCTACCGAACGGTGAACGGGGAATGTCCTCATGAGTGCGTGATATATCACCGATATATGTATGTATGCATGCACATTTATGGACAATACACTACTGCAAAATAATGTGGCCCTTTTTAGGAACCTTAAACTTTTTAAGGACCTTGGGCACCTTGCATTTAAATGTTTATTCTTTTATTCAGGCTCCCACGAAAAAGTCAATTGATATAAAAGTTCTATCATTTCAGCTTCTAGATAAATTCAGCTTGGGTTCAGAATAAACTATTGTATTTGAGTGGGTTTAAAAAAAAA
>JAHZNC010006139.1:0-16586 GCA_027744095.1 Zhuqinia jingwanae
GTTCACTCTGTAATAGCCAGAAAAAAAACTGGTTAAATAGCTTGATTTGATTGCAATGCAACTCATATTCTCCTCAACTCAAAAAAATAAAGTAATGTGATATTACTATTATTATTATTATTACCTGTTTACATTTTATATGGATGAAAAACATACAAAGATATATCATAAGAGATAAGCATGAAAGTAATATATGATGGGCTTGTTAACAAAAAAAGGCCAAGTCATCTTGACTTCTTGGGAATCATGATCATGATCCCCATCGCCACAGAGAAATATATAATATGTACATACATATATATGCATATGCACAACAAAAAAATATATTTTTTATGTTGATAATGGAGGGAGAGTGAAATAAGGTTACAGGTTAGGCTAGTCGGTTAATTACTCTTGATTGATCTATGAGCCAAAGAAATTTGGAATCCAGAAGAAGAGAGGAGCGAAGAGTGAAAATATTTCATTACCAATTGGGTAGATTATGCATACTTATCTCTCCTTACTTGCTTGCATGCAATGCATTGCAATGCATCCCAAGCAAAAATTGTCTGACAATCAAGGATGATCCTCATTAGAGGCATGAAGTGGGCAACCTTTTTAGCCTTTTTAGTTTTTTTTTATATCCATTGGTCGATTATTACTACATGTCATGATGGGATGTAATGAACATAATAATCATAATCATTATATCTGTTTACCTTTAGTCTTATTAGCTTTATTAGTAATCAAGTACCTATACCAAAATGATTGTCACTTAAGCAGAAATACATGGACAGGTACATGCATGTATGCATGCATACAATTTTCAACCTTGCTTGCAATTTGTTAATTTAAAATATAAAATGAAATAAAATCACAAAAGGGCTGCTGCTACTGCTACTACTGCTGTTATTACAGCCTATTATTATTGTGTTCGTGTATTTTGTATTGTCTTTTGCCCTTATCATATTTTTTTATGATTGTTGTGGGATGATTTGTGCAATAAAGTGTATAACAAAAACTAAATGACATTTCATTGGTATTTTAACCACTTTTTAATTTATGTCAATTTACTTAACTGTTCACCTGTCTTTTCTCCTCGCTCTCTCTCTAGTCATTTTGGTGGCTAAATATGATGATGATGATGATGATGATGATATATCATATATTTTTTTGTGTACAAAAAGGTAAGTGAGAAGTATCTTCTCACCCGTATCATTATACATCATAAAAAAATCAAGAAGTGTGCATTTCACATTTAGCTACTATAATACTTTTTAACAAATTATTGTATTATTACATCTACAGAGTAAAAAAAAAGTTGAACAGCTTTATTTAAAATGTCATTTTATTCACAATCAACAACAATCACAGACAGTCTTCTTCTCACGACGATCAAAATTCAATGTCATCATTGTCAATTAAGAAGAAGAACGCACACACAAGCTACATATATATCATTATCATAATTTTTTTTTCTTTACAGAAGCAAAACTCAAAAAAAACTTGTATAATAATATTTTTTTTTATCATTTGGTACTTGACTGTAAAAGGCTTACATAATAATAAAGTGAGTGTGTACTTTACATTATCATTACATTTTTGTTCTATTGCATGTAATGCATACACACATGCACATGGATACAAGATAATTATGATATGATTGTACACACACACACACACACAAAAAGTCATCTACTATAAAATAGCTCCTGTTACTGCTTCTAAAAAGAAGGTGTCTACATTTTGAAAGAAAACGTTACAAAAAAATATGTATGATAATGATGATAAAATGATACTTGAGTTTGACTTGAGATGAGATGATCATGATGATAATATTATGGTGTAGAGGTATGTGTGTGTATATGGTGGTGGTGGTGGTGCCAACAAAAAATAAATAAAGTCAGAGAAAAATTATACATCACATTGTTGGAGATTGTACATTTTTTTTGGAGAATGAATAGATGGAGAAAAAAAGGAAGGAGTGGTGGTGATGGTGGTGGTTGTTGTTGTGTTTGGTTTTTTTGGTGGAGTCGGGAGGAAGAGAGAGAATGATGAACAAATTAATTGTACATTTTTTTTGGAGAATGAATAGATGGAGAAAAAAAGGAAGGAGTGGTGGTGATGGTGGTGGTTGTTGTTGTGTTTGGTTTTTTTGGTGGAGTCGGGAGTAAGAGAGAGAATGATGAACAAATTATGGGAGGGGCCATTCAAATAGTAAGATGTAACGTCATAATAATCCTCTTTTTTTAAACTTGTCTTTTTTCCGTGTGTGGAGCAGAAATAGGGGGATAATGTGGTACTCGGGATATTTTTTTGTGAGACATACGGTTTGAAGGATCTCTTATGATTATGCTAGCATTTTCCCCCTAGTTTATTCGGTGACGGTGGTTTGGTGGTGTGCGATGTTCAGTGGTATATTAAATACAAATTATTGGATGATGATGATAACAACAGAGGCGAGAAAAAAAAGACAATGAAGGAAACGGATAAAATATATAATGTGTATGGGGCTGTCAATACAACATGCTAGATTGTCAACATTTCAAAGCTTTTTATCATTTCACAGGTTAAAATAGAAGAGCAATTACAAGTAATATGTAATACGTTATGCATGTTGCATGGACGACCCCTTAATTCACATTAAAATGTGCTTTTATAGATCACGTAATTTTTTTTGTCGCTCTAATGTATAATTCAGCCCAGTTTACAAGATCAAGGTAAATGTACGATTATTATATAAGATACATGTGTTCTATACACACTATAATAGCGCATAATGGAACAATAATCGTAATAAAATGGATTGTTACATGATACGGTATCCACCCTGTCTGAATTTTTTTTAATACAATGCAAAGGTGCTAGGGATGATGATGATGATGATGACAATCCAGAAAAAAATGTGCACAATTCAGTCAGTTTCCTTTAAAAAAAATACTCTTCGACCAAAAAAGCATTTTAGATTCATTAGCAAGCCGTAAATATTTTTTTTGAGTATTTGAGAAGCAGCTAGCTGAAATAGATGGTATTAGCTTTGCCTTGGTTGTATTTATCATCACTATTAAGCTATTATTACACCGATCATCATCATCAAAAGACAAGTGTAATTAAGGCTTTTACAACACAAAACAGCACTTAAACATCATGTATATATGCCTGTTTTTTTTTGTTTTTTTGTCCATGTCCACTAATTTTTTTTTCAGGAAAATTTGAAGCCAGCAGCTAAAAAAACCAAAAAGAAAATGTGCACTATAGCATAGCAGCGTCAAGTTTATTATACCCGTTCATTATGTCAGTCAAGTCAAGTCTGGTTAAAAGAATAAACATTGCCACAATTACAACCACTTATTAATATTTTTTATCTCTCTTGTGTTCTTTTTTTGGTCTTCAAAAGACAAGAGCACGCACACACATACAAACATAGGTAGGTACATACACACACACGAGATTAAAAATGATACCTTTTTGGTTTTATTTTGGATAATAGCTAGCTAGTCAGCCAGCTAGCTACTCATGTTTCTCTCGTAATTCATTAGCCGGGCTAATGAAGTCTGACAGGTCAAGAGAGAAAAAGAGCGAGAGTCGAGTTAGGGCACTCCTATGAAATGCTCCATCCAAAAAAAATTAAAGAATAAATAAAAATGTTTTTAAAATGTGTACAAATGGTTTATAAATATACATATTTAACAGGTCAGTATATAAAAAAATACACACACAGAGTTCAGTATGGCGTATCATTATCATTTTTTTTCATTTTGGAACTTTTTGGAGGATCAAGTGTCCTGCTGTTGTGCTCTCTCTCTCTCTCTCTCTGAGAGAAGCTGCGGTTTGGCTTTTTTTGGTTAAAAAAATAAACATTTTATTCCAATCCACAGGTTCTCCAATTTCTCTTCTCATCATCATCTTATTGCTTGTATTAGTTGCATTATTCAAAATTACAAATTTGTGAGCTGATGAGCATACATATAATACATATGTACATATTAAAATACTAAGCTTGGTTTGTTCTTGGCTGCTGCTTCTGCTGCTGCTGCAGGCTCCAGCAGGAGGAGGAAGTTGCCATGTATGTATTATGTATTATTTAAGAGTTAAGTAGAAACATGCATTTCATATTGTTATTTTCTTAGGTTGAGTTGCTGCTTAAAATAAGGTTAAAAGAGAGTTTTATTTTATGTACTACTATTATTAGATTCATTAGCATCTTCATGGAGCATTTTTGTACATGATACGATTGTACATCATATGTGGTTCCCACCACCAACCAAGAATATTTTTAAGAAGAAGAAGTAAAAAACATGGAAAATCGGATATTTATCTTTTATACCATATTAATAGAGTATAAATACATACATAATATGTAAGTATATAGCATGTAGCATGTTTAACAGACAAAATGAAATGTGATAGTTGTTGATGATAATAATATACGTACATGCATGTTTGTTAGATAAAAAAAAGTATGCGTCTTTATGTGTACTACGTATTGATTTTTTTTTATTTATTTCATTCCGCATAATCATTTGTGTGTGTGTATATAACTTGTATATGGATTCCCAGACCATACTGAGATTTTTTTTTATAAATATTCTGTCTACTCTACTTTTTTTTGGTATAACATGTACTTTGTATAAAAAGAACATGTACACACTTTTGACAAGACAAGGTCGTTGATTTTGTTTGTCGATTCACAATAAATTTTTATCCATGCATTATGCACCCTTCTTCCAGCCACAAGAGAGGGAGAGAACGAGAGCCCATTGAAAATTCACAAAGAAAAAAAATCCAGACCAAGAAGAAGCAAAAGTGCATATAATACAAATAATGGGAGTATAGTAATGATGCAACAATGTAATGTAATGCAAGTGAACAAAATCCACATGTTCTACATTCACTGCTATGCCATACAACAACATGCAAAACACTTGTTTTGTGTATTTTTTAGGGTCACGGCACGGCACGATCTACGACACTGTCTTGTTGTCTGGGGCAACTGTAGAAAATAATGGAAAAAGGGAATAATAAATGACCAACGAGAAAGAGAGAGAAAAATACAGAGTTTTTTTGTACTGTTGCAGAAGCAGCAGTATTAGTAGGAGCAGTAATTCAAACGGGAAATTGCATCTTATTTACTTTTATTGCAACTTTTTTTTCACGTACATGTATTTTTTTTACAATAATGCAAAAGGAAATAGAAAAAAAAAGAACTAGAAGAGCAACAACATCAATTGAATGACAGTTTCACTCAATTTAGTCTGCTGAATGAAAAAAATAAAAAAATTGGATCAGTTCAGTGCAGAGAGAGGGCAATGCAGTGGAGAGTGCAGCAGCAGCAGCAAGCATAGTCGTGGGGTATTATGTGCACTGTGTGCATTGAAAGGAAGGAGGAAGGAAGGATACAACAACTTTGTTTTTGGATTTATTAGAGTTTTGCGCACATTTAAACAACCACAAATAGCCTGTTCAAATATATCTATATCTATATCTACTTTACTTACTCAACTGCAACTGAACCTTGCCAGCTTCGGGCTTATTTTTATTTTTGTATTTTTATTAGTTTTTATCGCTTTGTTGTTTGTTGCTGCTGCTGTTGTTGTCCCACATGACTCGACGACTGCCGTCCGTTGTCCATTTATATGTTTAATAGCCATAGTTTAAATGTTGTTGGAATTGTGTTGAGTTTGAGTATCTTTATCCATACATATATTATTGTTATGTATTTATGTATGTAGTATGTTTATATAAATTTTTATGTGTGAAGGATAAACGTGTTTATTTATGGGAAAAGGATGTAATAACAACAAAAAACCACTTTCTCGATGATCATGATGACGATAAAGCTCTCTCTGCTTTATTATGTATAATAATATCAGTTTTATTTTATGTTATTTTTTTGCTTTGCATTATTGTGTCTTGTTTGTTTGCAATGGCATTGTTGACAATAATGTTTAATGTAAAGTATTTAAATGGGGGACATCATATCATTATCATTTGTAGCAATGCACGCAACTACACCAATTTAATTTGTCGTCGTGTTCTCTCCTGTCCTGTTCTTTTTTTGTTGTTGTTGTTGATATAATGTAATCAAATCAAACCCCATGAAATTTAGTAAATTGTCCACTAAAAGCTTTCCCGACATCCCATAATAGCATAGATATATATCCCTAGCATTTTACGCTATAGTGAAATGGTCATTTTTGTTTGTTCCGATTCTAATTTCGGATTTATCCACTTGTAAAAATAATATTAGTACACATACACATTATAACAAGTGGATATCCCCAAAAATGAAAAGCAAACAGTCATTTTTATGATGATCACATCATCATCATCATTGCAACTACGACAACTTTAAATGAGGACATTGCACATTTGGATAAAGCAAGTGCATATAAAATAATATGTGTCCAAAACAAAAATCTATCAAAATCTTGCCTTTATCGCAAAACTCTTTACTCCACTTCTCGTCTATGTGTACTTGTTAGTATGATGATGATTTATTATTGCCGAGTAATTTTTAAATAATAAAATATATGCATAAAGTGCAGGCTCATAAATAATTGGACACCGACTGTAAAAAAAATTGTACATGGTGAAGTTTTATTACCAATAGAAGATCCCTTTTAATACTCGACCCACCTGTCTTATTTTATGTTTTACCCAACTTTATAACCTGACTTGGAATTGATTGGAAAGTAATAGAATAAAGATGAGTAATAATGATTTATATCGCAACAATTACCTTTTTAAATGCATTTTACAAACGACTGCTTTCTCCTTCCCCATTCTCTTTCTCTCTACCTGGTTTATATGTATACCTGATGCTGCTGCTGAATCTAATCATACGCCATTAAAGCAATAATGCATTTTTAAACAATGCATTTATACAAGTATTTGATCTTGTAATGAGAGTACTTTACACAGTAAACGACAGCCATGGCAGCACATCATCATCATCATCTCATCACATTATCCATCCGACAAATAAAAAAAAAGTCAACAAGCCAGTCCGACTCCTACAGAATAAAGTTAAGATAACATCTTATTTTTTTATAAAAAGAAGAAGAAGAAGAGATAAGCCCACTTAATATTACAATTACAACAATGAAATGTATCAAAACAATGATGTTGATGATGATGATGATCCATTATCGGATTTGATCGGTTCCTTCAGCTAAAAAATATATACACAAACAATCACAATCAGCTTTAAAAAAAGGCGTCTCTTTGACTTGGCCTTTGGTCTGCTGGACTTGATCTCGTTTCCAGCGGCACAAAAAAAATCATCATCATCATCTCTTCGAAAGAATAAGTGATGAGTGATTTGATTTTGGTTGGATGAGCGGATTACATTTCATCATCGGAGCAGCATCAGCAGCAAGAGCAAGCACTCTGAGCAGACAAATCAGGTTTATATTTTTATTCTTTGCAGAAGAGGCTTTTGCTTGCTTCTGAAAAAGAAGAAGGCTTTTTAAAAACAATCAATTTGAAAAATCAAATCACTTCTCTGATGTGTTTTTTATTATTACGCATGCTTAAAGGTGAGATCAGGACGAGGATGACGACGACGATGATGATGATGGCGATGGTGATGTGGGATGATTAAAGGGATTATGGAGTACCTGTCAAAGTGTTTGTTTTCCTTAAGTAAATATTTATGTTCTACATTTCATCTTAAGACTTTTATAAGCAGCCCAAGAAAAATGGATGCTTCAGGACTTCATATATTTTAATATATGGGAAGATGGACTTGATGATTTATTTTGATTATTTCAGCAGCAGCAACAGCAACAGCAGCAGTAGAATTACACACCACAAAAAATGTCTACTTATTTATGTGCATGTTATACCAGTTAGCATAATGGAAATACATAATGAGAGCATAAAATGGACAGATTTGTAGTAAAAAAAAATGGATAATTTGTGCAAAAACCAGGTAATGATGAACTATACAACATAGCATTTTTTTAGTTTTGCAAAATAATGTATTATTTGTACACCGCAAAATGTTTAATTGAAGCTTGGGCCACTACTAAGATGAAAAGATGAAAAAGTGCCAAGCTGTTTCACTAAGATAATAAAAAGTGATCTCCCAATAGAGAAAATTGCGATTCTTAGATGGCTCGAATATCAAAAAATCATACAAGAAATTTCGTTACTAAAATCAGAGCCACAAATCAGCAATACAAAAATTCTTCTCTCTCTTTTTTTGTAAAAACATTTTATTTGATATACACTTGGATTTTATCATGCATAAACATTTTTCCTTGATTTCCCGTGAATCCGAATAAATATCAAATTTTTTAGATACTAAAATAAACGCATATCATACATTTTATCTTTAAGAGAACAGGTCAAGATATTCTGTTAAATGGTGTTTGTGTATTTCTGATGGATGATGATGATCCATCTGTCTATCTATCTTGATGATGAGAAGAGCGTGTGAACTTGTGCCAAAAAAACTTTAACATTATTTTTCTAGCCTTTTTATCTTTCATAAAATATCATATTCATCCAAATATGTAATGTAATGTTCTATGTATGCATGCAATTCAATACTACTCATACATACATTTTTACAGCAGGAGTAGCAGAAATAAAATGGTGAAATGTATAATATTTTGAGTGAGTATAGCGTATTAATAGTGTGAGTGTGCAGACATGTCTTCTCTCTGCTCGGGTGCTTATCATCACACCAATCAATCAACCATTCTCACTGACAAGAAACCGGATGATAAGCTTTAACAAAAAAATACTAAACATTTTATATTTATTGTTGCAGAATTTATAGATAGATTGGCAGATATATAATAATATGCGTCTGCAGTAACAGCAGCAAAAAATAATAATAATATAAAATGGTTTTTTAGTGTAAAAATATATTATCCATAAAAAAGAAAAAGAATTTTTTATTATTATTTATTATTATATAAGAATAATTAGCCAATATCATTTTTATTTCGTCTAGCCAAAGCACATTCGACAATTATAACCTAATAATAAGCTATTTTTTTTACTCATTTTATGGTAAAGAATGAGATAGCAAAATTTTTTATTGTTGTTGAATGGCTTTTGGGTTTTTTATGGGAAAATATGAAGAAAAAACTTTGACTAATAAAAAACAAGTTTATATTTATATCATTTACATTTTTCCTCTTACTAAATCAGACATCAGTAAACAGCATCAAAGGTTAAAAGAGGCTTTTACAAAACAACAATAATGTAAGGAGCCGTTCACATATATAAACAACACTCATTCAAAAAAGTGGATACATTTAAAATAAATAAAAATCCTTGACATATTTTAGATTTTTACAAAAATTAAATCTTATCATTTGTATATCTGTGTGTGGACAGCTCCACACCATTTTGATAATGACAGAGGTCACTGGTCAGTTTTGATTAGGTAAAACGTGAAAATTATATGAGTAGTAGTTTAAAAAGAGAAGTGCGCGGGGGGAAAGAGAAAGGAAGTGGCGAAACCATGGAGCGCAGTAGCAGCAAAACCTTTTTGCTAAGCTTACAAAAAGGTGAGTTGAAAGTCGGGATTACTTTGTTTCTACCTAATTGTTAACCATTTTGATTAGCTCATCTGATAAAAACAGTTTAATGAAGAAAAACCACTTCTTCCCTTTTCTGTTTTCTTCTTCTTCTTTCGTGATGAAGAGTTGTGATAATGAATGGGAGGATAAAAATATAATATGATGATGATGATGTAATCAACAAACCTTTCTATTTTTTTATTCTGGGCTTAAACGTTACACTGGCAACTGGATAATATGGATGGTACCCTAGTAAACGCATTTAAAAAACAGTACACATACAAGCCTATGATGAGAACTAGGATCTAAAATATCAGTACAAGAATTTATAAAATTAAATAAGTTTTTAGAAATCATCAAAGTCAAACAATTGAACCAAAAAATAAGAATTCAAAATTGCATGCATTTACATATAATTGTATTTAACAATGATAATAATTACTACTGTGGACTAGTGTTAATTTCACTTCACACTATAGCCGCATCCGAAAGAAAATGAATGAGTGTATTTTATTTTGACTTGGGATGTTTACTAAAACGTGTAAATAAACAACTCTCAAATTATACGCGGATATAATAACTCAGACAACACCGGAAATGGAAGGCGGGACGACAGTTTGAAATGTTGAAATAAAACAGTTTGAGAGAAAAACGCTTTTGTTTTGAATGTATGATCGTTTTGTTGTTCTTTTTTTTAATATATATTTTTCACACTTTGAACTTTGCCTCCTTTTCTATTAAAAAAAGTATAAATAAATGCATAGTATTTAAGTATAAAATATCAAGTTACTAATTGCAGTATTTTTTTAATAAAAGTCGAAAGATCAAAACCCACCCACGCAAAAAAATGGAAAAAATGGAAGAAAATGGAAGAAAAAGAGCAGTTGTTATTGTGGGGGAAGTAGTGATGATGTTGGTGGTGAAACTCACATTTTTTCCAAGAATAAATTTTTTTTCTTCTTACATATTGTGCCTCTCTCAAACATATTTTATGTGTATCAGAAAAAGAGCAGTTGTTATTGTGGGGGAAGTAGTGATGATGTTGGTGGTGAAACTCACATTTTTTCCAAGAATAAATTTTTTTTCTTCTTACATATTGTGCCTCTCTCAAAGATATTTTATGTGTATCATTTTACACCAGTTTAACATGTTTGTTTACACATATTTTATAAATTTATACCAAGTTTTACCTCCACTTTTACAATGCATTTATATTTTTTGCTGGGTCATACCGTCACCGTGGTCGTGGATCAATTATCATTTTTTTAAACTGCTTGTCTCTGTCTTCCCTTCTCTCTCTCTCTCCATTTCAACTTGTTTCTATTTCTTATCTCAATTTCCCATCTCGTCTCTCTTTCATGAAAAAAAGTAGCTGCAGAAGCTGCAACTTTACAATAAAAATTGGTATAAAATGTTGTAATAATATGATAACATTTTCATACAATAGTAATACATATATATACACATTATTATACACAACACACATACTCTCTGTTTTTTCAAGCAGGAGAGCATTTAGTAAGCTTATCCGAAGGAATTAGAAGAAAATTATTTTCTTTACTTGTCCAACAATTCACCAGAAACCGTGTGTATGCTGTTCTCTTCTAATGATGATTTATACATACGATAAATTTATGAGTTTATAAGCAAGCAGGTAAGCAAAGCCAGTCAAATTAACAGGCAAAAGGAGGGAAGTGATAAGGGAACGTTCAATTAAAACATTACACAAAAAGATTTAGTTTAAAAAAAAAAGCGATAGGCTCGTTTGAAAAAAATATTTATCCAAAATGTAAAACCTTGTAAATTTTTTTGTAGGTCATTTTAAATGAACGTTCCCTTAAACTCTTGATGATGTCTTGTGTACGTATACTATTTACCTATCTTTGAACCTATCTATTTCACTATGCTTATATATTATTTTCTTTCTTATTTTATAAAAAGCAGGTTTTTTCTTGTTATATTTTTTTCCACTTTGCACTAAAAAAAATATGTTTCTTTTTTTGTTGCAGTAGCAGCGGTAGTGGTGATGCAAGTAATTTTTCGCATCTTAATCTCGCAATTAATAATATTTCTTCTTTTTTTCTTCTTTTTTTACGTCTAGTGTTTGTGTTTAATAGAGGAAATGTGCAATTTCCGCTGAAAAAATATATTTAAAAAAAATGTACACAAGCCCCTCATTCAACTCAACTCTAAAATGATTCAATCGTTTTGAACTACACTTCATCAAAGAGAATGAAAATGATATCACCTCATCACGAGTCATCATCTTTTAGGTATGTACGTATGTATCTATGTACATAAATAACAAAGAAAAAAAAGTATTTCGGTCCGTTGATTACTTACCATTTACTCAGCTAAATCTCAGGTGAGGTGATGTGTGGTATGGTGAATGGTGTTCACATGATGAAAAATAAGTAAAATAATCAGAGCAGACAAACTTTTTTTTATAAAAGAAGAAGAAAAAGAAAAATTGTAATAATAATCCGGTTTTATTTTCTTTTTTTGATGCAACAATCAGAGTTGAATTGCATTGTTATATAATCTGTTCGTGATCATTTATAAATGACTTTTGTGTTGATTGCGATTGCACTCATCTGGCAAAAAAAAATTGCAGGTAAACTGGCTAATTTTTGCTGCTTTTTGTGCTCTCTGTACACATTTTATGTATGCTTAGCTATGCGTGTAAAATGTAGTCTTCTTATTTTTCTTCTTAAGAAAAAGTAAAGTGCAATTATTATTATGTATTACTATTATTATTGTATATACATACGTATATATATATGTAATATATATGTGAAGGCGGGGGTGGATTGGATTGGTTTGGAATTTTTTTTCTCTCGGACAACGAGCAAAAGTTTAAACTGAAACAAGAAAATTATTGTGTTTTTCTTCTTTCTTAAGCGTGTCTGCACAGTTTACACGCCCAAGTCCGGTAAAAAAAAACTCTTTTTTAAGAGCATTAGAAAAAAATAATTGCAATACCATTAATTTTTTCTGGTTCGGATTATTATGATTAAACGGTAATTGCTATTATCATGTTTTTTTCTCAAGGGCTTGCGTAAAAACGGATTATAATTTTGCTATTTGTTCTGACGTTCATATGCATGCATGCATAGTCATAAATGAAATGATACTTTAATGTTGTAAGGAAGTAGCTCACAAAAAGTAATATTATTGTAATTTTTCGTAACACCCCGTTTGATTTAGCAAAGGATGGAGGGTCGGAACTTGTTTTATAAGCTGGGCGTCAATCTTTAGTCGCGTTTCTTGGGTTTTTTCCAGTAAAATATTTATTATTTTTTGCAAAAAAATTATAACAAAGTGTTATTATTATTATTATAAAACTTGTTGGCTAGCATACAAGTTCATGTATGTATGATAATAATTAATATTAATGCGGTGCACGTAAAAGCTACAAAATGTGAAAGCAATTTAGTTTTTTTTTTTGGAAAAAAATAGATTCTGAATATCAAGTTTTCTTACAACTTTAATGGTCAATAAAATATATAAATTTTTTTTTTTAAAGAAGTAATTTCATTTTAAAGCTGTGCACGGTGCATGCAAACAGATATAGGGAGCAGCTATTAAGAAACTGGATCTAAACTTGACGTCAAAAAAATAAAAAATAAAAAACCAAAATAAATAGTATATTTTTTTCAGTTTACAAAAACAAATGGTGATGTAGATGAATGAAGGTAGTGATGATGTGATGATGACGATGGAAATGATACATAAATATTAGAGCTGTGTGTGAGTGATGTGGATAAATTGGAGCTGTGTACTTAAAAATACACACAATACTATATACATAATGCATTATTACATGCATACATTGTTAAGTAACAATAAAATGATAACAACGTAATAAATTTTTAAACAGGTTGTACGCAGCAGCGTCGGCGGCGGCGACTGCAGTGTGTGCAGTGGTAGTAAAAGCACCCATACAACAACATCAACAGCAGCAGCAGCGGTTCTATATATTTTTTTAGTGGGAAAACGGTAACAGCGGACCAGATCAACTCTTTTAATGATGAAATATGGTGATAAATGGAATATGATAGCTTCTTGCCCTCTCTCTCTCTCTCTCTCTCTCTATGCAATCATCAACCAACCAACTTGTTCAAAAAAAGAAAGGAACTTGAGTAGTAGAATGATCATCAGGATCACACGCTGAATTTTTTTTGCTTATGAAATGCTTTTACAATTGAGAGAATTGAATATTATTTATTCCTAAATAAAGTGATGATAAAATTACGTATACTTTTACAACTGTTGACCGGACCAAGTACAAAAAAATATTACAAAGATTTTTTTGAGAGGAGAGTGAGGGCCAGTTTGATATGCGGCTTCTTTTTATTAATTTCGTTTGATGCTCACCTGCTGTGCGGCTGAACTGATACATGTATTATTACTATGTATGTATGTATATATTTTTTTTAAAGATCTTTTTCTTTTTGTGAAGATTATAATTTTTTCTTTCCTTTTTTCACTATCGATAACGCAATAATAATAATAATAACAATGACGAAAGTGTTTGCAGTTATTTTTTTGTTCATTCCTCTTGTTCATTTTACCACAAAACATTTAATTCATGTTATTGTACAAATAAATGTTATAAATGTTGCATTTTAGATATTAACTTTGTATAATTTTTTTTTAATTTTTCCTCCACCCACGCATTTATTTTACAACTATTTTTTTATTGTTTCATAGTATGTAGTAGTGGTGGTGGCAATCTGCCGTCAGCATCTTTAAAAATTTTTTTTTTTTAAATAACATCTCTTACAAACTATTTTCTTTTTGATCCTCTCAATTCCTTTCATTCATTTTTTTGTGTTTTTTCTTCTTCTCTTCATAGTCATTGTGTAAGTTTGATTGTTGGAATGATAAATAAACAAGGTAAAAACAATCTTTCTCAGACCATTTAAGAAAAATATAGTAAACATGTACCTATATTATTATTACTATTCATATTCTTATCATTATTTTCTTTTTACTGCTACTGTTATTCTATCTAAACTGTGGGATTGAATATTATACATTTATTTTTGTAATCTTTACCAGAGACCACCTTACTTAGCACCAAAAAAACGTACTATTCTTAGACTAACAACTTGACATAGGCAGGAACCTTTCACGCCTCAAATAACTGTGTATTATTGTGTGTGTTTTTCTGGATGTTGTCTTTTAAATAATTATTTTATTTTAATTTTAAATCCTCTGAAAATATGCACAGAGTCAAGGTAGGTAGGCAAATACAATATCCGTCTAAACCGAAAATCCCACATGTTCAAGATATTGTCATATTGTGTCCCTATTTTTGTCTCTCAATTCTTGTCTATTTTTACACTTGTTCACGTGATCTCAAAAAAACCTACTACTGCTGCTTTAATAAAAAGGAGGAAGTGAGTACATGAATAATAAAACTGATATGGCAACACATTACGATTAAAAGTTATAAGATGGTTATTATAGATGTGCATAATTTTTTTCTTCTTTCTTTTGTATTTATTGAGATCTTCATCTTTATGTAATCTCTTCTTCTTCTTCTTCTTCTAAGCTTCTTATTGCATCCTTTGATTGGGATCCTCATCGTTAAACGTCAACCAAATCCACATAAAAGTTTTTTTTCAATATTATTTTGTATCATTTCTATAATAGCCAGAAAACTTGGAATTTTTTGCTATTAAAATGAAATCTTTTAAAAAATATACAAAAATTGTTTGTTTTATGTATGTTACCTATGTTATTTTGCTGGCAAAAACCAGTTTTTTTTCTTCTTTTTTCTCCGTTTTATTTTATACTTTTCTGATGACTTATCTTTATGAATGAAATTTCACACAAGGTTTTTTTAAATGCTGTAACTTTTAATTGTTATTATATTTTGTTACAATGATGTAGTAAAAACATATATAAAATACATATATTTACTTTATAGCTTTATTTTTTATGGATTAAAAAAATAATACTATAAATCTTCATCTTTTTTATACTCTTTCAAATTTTATTTCATTTTAAACGAGAGGGGATTATTTTTGTTTTTATTTTAAAAGAAAACTTTTTTTTTTTGGCATTTTACCTTCGATTCTTTATTTTTAAAAACTCCCAAAAAACAACAGTTTTTTCTTCTTCTTTTTTAAATAGCATCAGGAGCAGTAGGAGCAGTAGTATGCATGCATCCGCTTTAAAACATGATCAACAATCAAAAAAAATTATTATAGTTTAACATCAAGGAAAACTTTGTTTTATTTTATTTTTTATTACGACGCATAATATGTATGTAGCCGCAGCAGCAACAAGAATTAATGTTCGTAGTGGCTATTATCCATATTATCTTGCGGTCCCTTCAAAAATTTATCTAAATGAGAATGTTAAAAAGTAGCTCATATTATTATCCGAGTAAAGTTAAGAGGTAAAGAGATAGAGATTATCTTTATCTTCTTCCAAGTTTTTCTTCTTCTTCTTCTTCCGCCGTCTTCTTTATCATCAGCATTAAAAAAAGTTGTAGAAGCTTTAGCAGCAGACCTTGTCATCGCATGGTCCAGTGAACTCTGACTTGACTTGACTTTGGCTTATCACTCTTTTGGCCTTATCAATCTACCATTACCATTTACTACTCACCTCATTATAATAATCGTTACCATTTTTTTATATTTAAAAATACAATTTCAATACAGATATTATTACACACAGCCAACATAACAAAACAAGAGAGACAGACGATATAACTACCTTTTTGTGTGGCCCATGGGGAAACCACTCAATGAAATGAAAACCAGTCATCTGGACAACAACAGCGCCCAAGGAGGAAAAGCTGGCAGAGAATCCAAAACAGAAGATATGGAAGGTTCATATAAAACTAAGCTTTTATTACTGTTGTTGTTGTTGTGTGTTGTACAATTTAACTTTCATTTGTACAGCTCATTAAAGCCTAAAAGGGCATTTAGAAGGGTTAATTGCCATGTGCATATCGGGAAAAATATATTTATTCATGTATCTATTTGCATGTCCAGTTTTCCAGCTAAAAAATCCTCTCGTCAAGTCAAGTCACGTACATTGTTTACG
>JAHZNC010006140.1:0-18510 GCA_027744095.1 Zhuqinia jingwanae
CATATAACGGTAATAGTAACATACTCCTACTTCAAAAGTTCAAAGGGAACTAGTAAAGCATAGTAGCACAGTAGTATGATGACTTGTCTATTCTGATATTATGTTAATAGACAAAAATCTGGCGGGTATCAACCACGATTATGCATGATTATGAAAAAGCAAAGCAGACAGCGTATTTATAGTATAATAAGCAGACGTCTGTGTAAAAAAAATATGCATAATACGTAGGAGTAACGTGGCTTAGTGGATTGTCTCGTGATGATATGATCATGATGGTTGTATTATACCTTTTTAAATTGAATGGGGGGAAAAGCCACGGTGTGCGGATGTAGACTCCTGTCGCTATACAATACAAAAAAAAATATTCTAAAAATTATGTGATGCGTGTGCTGCTTACATGACTTGATCATGATTATGCTTTCTTCAAAATATTATGTATATAGTGTACTTTATATGCCAACTGTATTCCGTGTCGTTTCTTTTCATCAAAAATGAGTATACTGTCTTGAAATGTGGTGCATGATCTTGTAGTAACAGTTTAGTGAAATTATGCCACATGTAAGATATACATAATATAATATGTATGTTGTATGTGCATTTGAATATATTTAAGTTAAGTGTGCGGCATGTGTGTAGTAAAAGTAAATACACACGTGCTAATAGTAAGAAGAGGGTTGAGAGCTGAGAATATTAAAGAATGATCATGTGTGTAGTGGTGAATGAAGTAGTGACATAGCATCAGAGGTAGAGCAGGTTTCTTTTTTTTTGTTCTCTCGCCAGAGCGAGAGAGAGAGATGTGATATGACTAGAGCACAAAAGATGTTTCTACTCCATACCTCTTCCTTCAATATGATCATGATCCTTGTCTCGACATCCTCATCATTATAACTTTAGCATTAGATTTGCTTTTCGGTGCGGAATGATGAAAAGTTAAAAAAAAGAAAGGAGGAAAGTAGCTAATCAAGTTATAGTAGATAATAGGTAGTATAGAAAATCTCTCTTTTCTCTTTCGTTATGTTTGATATCCTGCTGCTGAATAGAGTAGAGTCGGGAAGATTGACTTGCTAGACTTGTCAACAATCAAAAGAAAATCTGGGTTGCCGGGAAACCTTGAAAATGTGCAAACGCAGGAGAGCACCGTAAAAAACGAGACATTTTCTTTAATAAATAATACGCACATGCTAGTTTATGACTTTGTGAAGCTTTTGTATGGATAATAAATGTGATGATGACGCTTTGATATAGAATTTGGCTCCATATGAAATCTGTCACACGAGTCATTTAGCAGGGTTGACAAGAAAGGACATTTTCAAGAGTTAATTAAACTATGCAACGATTTAAGGTATAACGTCCGTTTTATAAAAATATATCGATCTATTAGTATTTTCGGTGCCCGGTGAGCATTGCTCACACGTTTAAAATTATTGCGCGATAGGTACGATCCCATCTAGACTGCGCAGTAAGTTTTCAGGGCAAGAATATTTGATAAATCAATGGCAAAAAATATTTATGTTTTCGCAATATGTACCATCAATATATAAGTAGCATCCGAATTCCTTGAATTAATAATAATAACCAGCAAATTTTGTTTTCAACAAAAACACTAAAATATTCGTATATTTTCATATCACAGCGGTAGCTTTGTTCTGGGAATGTTATTGCAAACGTTAAAAGCTCTTCATTCAACGTCATGTACATTCGTGGTAATATGTTACTGGAATTATTAATTGCGACCTACACATATTATCCTCATTACTTTTTTCTCAATAACTTTTTAGCCCACATTTCATTAAAGTATTTAGACACGCGCATCTATTTACAAGGTCTTTTGAAAAGGTCACTCATTGTTTGTTTTTCAAAGCTTATTATTATATTTTGCCCATTAAACTCTCACAAAAACAGCTCTCTCTCTCCTGATTACTATTCCACGAATATTTCATAGAAAATGCAATTTATTATAATATTTGTCAATATAATATATTTATTATGCACAACGTATACATATACCCACATACCTATTATTTTTTATCAGCACACCTTTGTTGATATTATAATTATTAGGATGCATTATTAAGCCATATATTTTTTGGCGCACGTGTACTTTATTATTTCCACATTTTCCCCAGAAACGCAATGATGATGGAGACACTTTTTCCCTTGAATTTTTTTTTCCAACACAGCCACAAAGATCAAATATTCCAAACATAACTTCCAATTTACTTCGATATGTTATCATCGCGTGTTCATTGCACACCACAGAGACCCCACCTCGTTTGATATCGTTTTTACGCATATTAAACTCGTATTTATTACAATTGCATTTACCAATTACTTATACTTGTATATATAAATACACACATACACATATATACATTTAGCTGAATCAAGACTCCGGACTTGACAGAATTATTCCATTAGATTGCACTACATTCACTGTTATATAGTCCCTGGAGTGGTTTACACACTCATGTTCTGTGACGCGATACTTGTGGATGGAGCATACATAACCAAATCATTAATATTGTATTATTCCCTCCCTCATTCGTATACTCTCTCGTATTTTCCCCTTTTTCTCCATTCCACTTCCTTCTGATATTTATTATATCATTTTCCAGCAAGTAGGAATTCAATAGTTCTTAAAGCATAGAGCCACCACAAGAATCGTAATAAGTAAGTTACTCCGTTTTGAATTTCATGCCCCGAAAAATATAGGTTAATAATTTATTAACAAGTTCTTCTAATAATAGAAAAAAATGTATTATTTCATATTTAAAAAAAGTGATAACAGAAATATAGCAAAAAAAACTTCAATTACATTTTACATATGTCAATGCTTCCATAAAAGTAACTTGACTAAACAATAAACTCTACTGAATCCATAAGGAAAAAATAAGTAGCAAAACAAGCTGTCACGCTACTACTACTACTGCTATTAAAAACAAATGTGAGATTTAACTTCAAGTTCTTAATAAATTCAGGATGTTGGTAAGTATTATTGCATATCTCTTCATTTCCAGGAAAGTACTCCCAACTCTTGTTGGTCATGTTCCCCTGCGACTACACATATAAAAAACGTAATTTCCTTCTTTTATTATTTTATTTTTCATTTCTTCTTCTTCTTCTTTGCCCTTTGTAAAAAATATATAATGGTACATGCATGTGCATACAACGATAACATAACAAAAACATTATAACGTGTTATCAAACACAACCAGAAAGAGAGAGAGAGAGAGAAAAGTTTTTCATATTTTAGAATATTTTGCTGGAGAGAGAGAGAGAGCATATTTTTGCCAATTAAGAGGAAAGTAAAAATAGACGAAACAACAATATTATGTAATAATAATGATTGAAGACAGACAACAAACACAACAAGTTTTGCCCCCTTTCATTCTTCTGCTGTGCACTTGGACAAACAAAAGAAAAAGAAAAGAAACACAAAATAGAATGGAGGCAGATGATAAATATATATGTACCTACATAACTACATACATTTATGTATGTGTATATTGTTGGATATTGTACAAGTAGTCTCTTGTGTGTAAATAGACATGGTTGCTGACTACTTGAAGAGATGACGAGGACGGCGACGAAGAAGTAGTGGAGTTAAAAAGAGAGAGAGAGAGGACAACGACAGCAGCGGACAGGCAGGATAAAAAAAGAGAGAAAAGCCCCTGAGGTACAATATAAGGCAGGGCAACTAAACCAAGAAGAAGAGCAGCAGAGTATATATCGGCTACATCGGTATATACCTTTCTTTGTAGCACAACAAAACGTGGGGAAAGTTTAACTCTCGGCTACTTTAAATGGTTATTATTATGTACATGTAAAAAAATGCTTACCATATTGCACAATTTTTTTTCTTCCTTTTTCTAAAATACTGTCTACTACTTACATACTTGTCTTTGCATTGCAGTAGTAGTAAGAAGGAGAAAAAAAGAGTGCCTCTAGTGTTAAAGTTGTAAAAGCATTTTCATTTTTTTTTTTTTTGAAAACTCTTATCAAAAGAAGGAACAAAGACGTCTACTTTTTGAAACACGTTTTGTGCAGCTTGTTAAAAAAAGAACACATATTTTTTTGGGGGTATTTCATTTCTCCCTAAATAAGTATTTTCTTGATGTTATGTTGTATGTGCATTTTTTTCAACACTGATATTACTACTATACTACCTATGTATATGTGTACGTACATATAAATATTATATGGTATACCTACACAATATCGCCTCCAGTAGTTTTTTGTATGGTAGTAGTAGAAGCACAAAAAGTAATATGCGTTCGTTTGGGGAAAATGAGAGGTGGATTACCATTTTCCTCTTCCTCCACCACTGACGTACATGCTCGCAGTAAAAATGGTAATTCACTATTAGTGGGCTCTTATTCCTTCTTAGTTCTCTTCAAGTAATCATGTTGATAGTCGTCATCGTCATATCGTCATGAAAGTGTAAGCTCTATGCATAATACATCCTCTTCTCTCTCCAGTAACATCAGTACCAGCAGCACCAGCACTATAGTGTTGGCAGTTTTCATCATTGTTGTACCAAAAAAAAAAGAATGAGCGACTTTATATATAATGTGCTCTGGTGTGCGGTGTAGTAGTAGTTGTAAGTATCATCATTATTATTATTATTATTATTTTCTTTCATTTCCTACTTCTTTCTCTGTGGAGAAATGTGTGCACTTACAATCTTCTACAGCAACAGCAGCAGCAGCTGTGTAAATTGGCATTCTAATAATTTTATTATTTTTCCTTCCTCTTCCCTTGTTTTTTTATTCTTCTCTATCCCTCTTTCTCTCTCTCTCTCTCTTCTATTCTTCTTGTTTTTTTGTATGCTTTACTACCATCATCATCACTGGTGTAAACGGAAAGGATGAATATGGACATAGGAAAATAGAGTTTATTCTGTGTGGTGCTATATACGTGTTACTCACTCAATCCAACCACAAAACGTAATTTTGACAAGAATGCTGATGGTCTCAAAGAGACTTCTTTATATTCAGAAGAGTGCAAAATTGTTTGTCATGTTCCAGTCTGCAAATGACGCAGTGTCATTAAACGCGTGTGTATGTATACAAATTTTAGTGGTGGTGTGGGTGATGATGACGATCATGAGCAATGATGAAGATTACAAAAAACTACATTGTCTTTTCTTCTTTTACTACAAACGTTTTATTTGAGTTGAAGGAGAAGGCAGTTGAGTTTATGTTACGGTTCTATTTTAATCTTTTATGATGGAGTAAGCAAAAAAAATGTGACTATTATATTCATTTCAAAGACAAATTGGTTTGTAATTTAATTGCCTATTTTTTTGGTTATGAAAAATTGGAAACTTGGGAAAAAATATATATGAGTGAGTGCCAAGTGTAACTTGACAGAAATATTATTGTACACATGTGGGATACATAATATATATGTATAAGCTCTTATTATTAAGGTGATCAAGTTCACGATCCATTGTCTCTTGAAATATGCGGACTTTTGTACATGATGATTGCATATGTTCATCATCAGAAGCATGCATGTCATCATGCATGCACGCTTGTTTGATTTGTAGGGAAACCTTGAGAAATTAGATTATTTTTTGGCTGTGATCCATTCTAAAAAACAGACTGTTTTAATGTCTTCATAAAAAAAAATATAAGTTTTTTATACTTTATGTGAATATACATGTATGATTTATAGTATATAGAAAAGTTAACCCTGCTGCTGTCATAATCATTACCACTATAGATATTTTTCGTTACAAAAAAATGAATTGAATTGCCTTTCTGAGTGAATTCATCTTTCACTAGAATTCCTGACTCTACACTTGCACTCTCTGTCTTACACAGAGGATTAGAATAAACACCCGGTGTAGTAGTAGTCGTGTCTCTCTCAAGAAGAAGGATGGGGTACATTATTGCAATTTTTTGTGGGATGGGTTGACGATCGACATATGTGTGTGGCTTATAGTGGTGATGGGGACGATTTGGCCTCGTATTATTATCATCATAATAAAAAGGAGGATCATGATCACATCACATTGCTATTACATAATCAAAAATCTCATCCAACACGTCATAGTTATGGTTTAGATACATAGGTGAACATGATGAAGATGACGAAGAAGGCGTTTTGGGAAGTATGTTGCCGTTGCCACAAATGAAAACGTTTTATTTCGGGAACGTGAAAGTCGCAAAAACTTTTAGAGGAATAAAAGAGATAAGCAAAGTATTTATAGATTTGAAGCGGCAGTGCGGTGTAAGTGTGTGCAGTAGTGTGTGTAGCTCATAGTGCATGCATCATTTCATACATCTGCTGCGATGTCTGCATGATTCACATTTGCACACACAGAGAAGAATCAACATTATTGTCATTATTCGTCAACAGTTGGCACCAAGGTAAAGAAATGCCATGGTCAGAAAGTTACAAGTCAAACATGAGCGAACAGTGCACATAGCAACTTTCATAAAAAAAATTTTTTTGGCATGATGAGTGCGTTTACAAAAATAAAATCATGAATCTTATATATTTTATGCGTTTCCTCAATAGTACACAGGCTAACTACCCAGCAGAGATGCTGACTGAGTTTGTTTTTTAGTAATTGCTTTTCACTCTATGTATCCTTCTAATTATACTAATTTGAATGTTTATACAACTTTCCATTTTTTTTTAGATTTTGAGAGGAATGCTGAGAATATCCAATTATTATTTGGTATATTTTTTCACAGGGTAAAAAAATGTGAAATATGACCTCGTTTTATATTTGAGTGTGTGTATATGTTTGTGTGACTGATGCATATTTGCAATTTCATAGATTTCATATTACATAAGCGCACCGAATGCAAAAAAAAGTAAAAAAGCGCTTCTAAACTTCATGACGGCTTTTATTTTGATAGACAATTTTACCCGGGTTTTCATTTTTATTAATACATTCCACATACAAGCATACCTGTGTATTCAATGCACTATAGAAATATTATGAGTCCAAACCACTAAAAAATTTGTTTTCCTCGATCAATTACGCGTGTAGAGAAGATTGAAGCACAAATATTGGGAATGTTTCACAATACCCCAAAAAAAACTAGAAGCGCAGAGAGTAAACATTGACTTTGTTGGAATTCGACAAGGCTGTGCTATGCAAAGACTCTTTTTTTTACTCTGAAATATTCATAATCTAAAAATGTATATTCTCTTACCTTTTTTTCAACTATCCAGGATCGAGAAATTAGATGCACCCACACGAGTTCCCGACTTGATGAAAAGAATTGTTGAATTGAAACAAACAAATATATTGAGGCTTCGTGTTTGTGTGTGTTATAGGATACGCGCTCACTGTAAAGTATCCTCTTTTAAACTAGGAAAAATATTTTTTACACAAATTTACTTTGGAACTTTCCGATCCGATTCATACAACCAGGTTATATTACTGATGTATGTATATATGTACATGTATTAGAGGTGGGCACACAAATTATGGGTCACCTTAATTAAGTTTCACTTTCTAAAAAAATTATGCTCAAAAGTATAAAAATTTGTTTGTTTGTTAAATTTTTTTTTCACGGGATGAAAAACCGAGCGTGTCACAGAGAACTGCGTCAATGTGGAAAACGACGGAAAAGTTTTATTTCGCTCGCTATTTCTAATGAAAAACTTCACTATTTACGCGTTTTACTATTTATTAAATATTTACGTAAGTACAGAGGACGTTTTTGGGGTTACTTTTTTATGCTGTAGCCTGTGTATAGCGTAGTGTGCTCCTTAATAAAAGCGACTTGAATTCCAGCACATATCCTCATCACAAGTGCATAATAAAGTATTCAACGCTCTTTAGAAACTTTTTATTTTACGTATCTCCTCCTCCTTCTTGCTNGTAGTGTGCTCTTTAATAAAAGTGACTTGAATTCCAGCACATATCCTCATCACAAGTGCATAATAAAGTATTCAACGCTCTTTAGAAACTTTTTATTTTACGTATCTCCTCCTCCTTCTTGGTTTTCTCTTTTTAATAAACTATTTTAATTATGGTTCAGTTTCTGGAGTCGAACAGCACAAATTTTGTTTCTATATATTTATGCATACATAAATATGGCGTAGTTCAACATCTATCAATCAGCTTTGTATTTTTATGCACGCTTGAAATATTCTGAATGTTAAAGAAAAAACTACACCACTTTTGCTGACAATGTATTTTGGGGGGTAACAATGAGGCAACCCTCTGTGTCTTCTTCTTCTTCTTCAAATCCGCGGTTCAAGACAGAAAACCGAACAAACCGACCAACATATAGTTTAAATGTAAACTATTAAGATTGTAAATATCCCATTTTTGGTTATAATTTGTATGTAGGTATATACCGTATCACAATACAACCGCAACAATAACCACCACCACCGCCGTCAACACCACCAGCACACGTCTAATTATTATTAGACTTTGGAATTTCGTGGTGATTGTTGTTTTTGTTGTGCTTCCCGTTTTCCTCATAGCTTTCTTCGTATCTTTTTTGCCTCCCTTGTCGCTCCGAATTCCAATGATGGTAATGAGGATGATGACGTTGACAATCCAGAGCAAAAGCCTTTTTTAAATTTATTTATTTTTATACTATCAAGTATATATTTTTAGCTTGAGGTTCTGAGCTTCTGAGCTGTCTACTGAAAAAAAATATTGTCGATACAATATATAAACCATACTGTCATGTTTGATGTCTGCCACAAGACTGACTCATGAAAGGAAAGTGGGCTGGCATGCAGTGCACAAAAAAAAATACAGAAATACTAGTGAACATGGTAGAAGCAGATTGTCGCTTTTCCCTTTCCCTGTGTGTGTGTTGTGTAAAGCTTCCCTTTTGAAACGCATACCAAACCAGTACACCACCACCAAACCACCACACACACAATCCATTTCATATAAACCTTGTGTTGTGTAGTCGAAGCAGAGAGAGACGCTGCTTTGTGCATGTCAGAGTGGGGAAGAACGTTCCTCCACCGTAATATATTTTTAGTGCATGCTAAAAAACAAAGAAGAGTGACTTTCTTTTTTTTTACTTGACTTACTCCGCCGCTTTCTCAAGAGGCGTGCTGCTGTATAATAATAATCAGACATGCATATAAACAGGAATACATACACGTTATAGCGTTGATGGTGGCATGTGTGTGTGTATGTTGATGGTGGAATGGTGGTGGTGGAGAAAGTCAAGAAGACTCACTCATCATCATCATATATGAACATAAGCAGCCAAGCCTTTGACAGGTTAGAAAACAAAATTTAGTTTCTTTACTATGCTTACTTTGTTTTGTACATATGAGCATGCATGGCTAGATAGAATAACATATAGATAGATAGTATACATAATATTGTAGGATATTTTTAGTGCATTAATAATATTATACACTGTTATGGTATTAGGATGGAACTGCAGAAAGCACACACACACACTCACAAAAAAAATCAATTAAAATATTTTGGGAATAATGCGTCCAACGGTGAATGAACAAAAGAGGGAAATAAATAGTGTGGCGGAGGTAGCCAAGCTTGTGGTAGTTGCAGAACTGAACAGTTGTACGTTCAGTTTTCTACTGTCCTTGTCGCATGGTATCATTGGGTTCCTGGAGAAGATAATTTTAAAAAGAAATAAAATTCATAATTCAGAGAGGAATAAAATGCAAAAAAAAATTTTTTTTTGGAAGAGAAGAAAGTGTATATGTATAAAAGAAGGTGTAGCGCTTACAACTGTGACTCAACGTAGAATACATTTCTGGCAGCTTCTTTGATGGCACTATTCTGGCAAATGATATCTCCAAGTGTGCGTCCCCTGAGGGCAGCTAACTGATCCGGAGAAAATGCCCCGCTGACGTTGGCGTGCGTGAAGAAAAATCTGTCGCCTTTCATCAGTCTCTGGAATTGGATGGCTTGAAGGCAAACAAAAGTAGGTCCTGAAAGGGCTCCCGCCACATGCAACTCGGATAATCCTCCAGTGTATAAATCAATATCTTGAGGAGACGCGTATCTAGCGTTCTGTAGTTTTGTCCAAGCAGCCGCACTTATTTCTGAAGGTGGGGAAGTCCAAGTTGCCGGAAGTTCTGTAAGGTTGCAATGTTTGCGGAACTCATTGTACGACGGGATCCCGTGATCTCTTCCTCTCTGAATATTTCTTGCTGCGAGATCGGAACCAACAAATTGAGCTGTTTGAAACAGGTGGTTGGTCATGTCCCCGTGAATTTCCTGATCGTACGCTTGTGACGTTTGTCTAATGAGACCGTTAAGAATGAGTTCATAGCCGGATTTTCCTTGAATATTGTTATTAATGATCCTGTCTGAGATCAAGTAGTTGTCTCTCACATTGTACTGTCCCACAATTGTTTTGTCCATGTAGAGTTGAATGAGCCCGTTGACCAAAGTGTGTCCGAATCTATACGCTGCAGTAGCAAACATGTTGAGAATTGTGGCGTCCACAGAGGAATCGTATTTGGTGTACTCTGTATGATCTCGCGGAAGCTCCAAGTTGTAATCTTTCATTGCTTGTAGACCAAGCATAGCGGGCAAGAATTCTACTACAAGAAAAAAAAAAGTTTTACCATGTTACTATGCATTAAAAATATGTATGTACATGCATGTATTTTATAATAAAAATGCTTTTATTTACGAGAATGCATGACAGTCAAGCCAGGCATCTCATTTGCTCGCACATCTCCACCAATGACTGTTTTTGCAGTATCACCAGGGACTACTTCCGACCTCCAAGGAATAAATCCAGGATGCTCAGCATTTTCTGCCAACTTCCCATCCTTCATTATGCCTCGCAAGTATCTAAATATAGTTTCATTAGAACTATATACAACTGAACCATCAATGTACGCTGTGATACCATTGAATTGTTCACGATGTTCATTATCTCCGGAAGATGGGAAACGTTCGGTAGAGCGAACAAAGTCTAGACATGTTACATTGTGAGTTTTATAATGAGTATCATCTTGAACATCGATAGTCCAGCATTCCGTACTTGCAGCTGGATTTCCACAACATTGGAGTGAATTCACGGGGGTTAACCTGTCAAGAGATTTGGGATCATAATGCATTTCATGAACATGTATAATAACTATGTGTATTGAAATAGATTTAAATAGATTTTGAGCATACGTAATATCGTGATCTATAAACTGTCCAAACTGAGCTGCCATGTGAGTTACATTAGGCTCGTATGAAGTTCCATTTCCAAGATGGACTTCAAAGGAAATTTTGCGAGCTGGGGGAAGAGTAGAATTTCCACCCCCACCACGAGGCTCTTTAATCCCGTCTGCATAAGCAGGATTTAGTAAACGTGAGCAAGGCATATTAACGGAACCCCAGGAAGGATTCTGGATGTTGTTACATGTTCCATCCACAGTCCGGTACACGGCATTAGCGTCACACTCCCCTGCAAATGGTTGGTATTGCTGGGGTAATTCGTTTCTTAAAAGTTTCAACGCCGTCTTTTGATTTACTTGAAACCTGTGAATGTGCGACACATGAGATGAAGTTTGGTTTTACGACTAAAATGTATTTAAAATTTTAACTAGATATTGTTAGGTAGGTATGTAGCTCTCAAATGTGAGGAAATTAAAGTAGGTAGAATAAATGAGTTAAGTTTAAAATTTATGAGTTTTGAGGCTCGAATTTACTTTTGGGTTAGTTGATTAAAGGCATCTCTGTAAATCATACTGATTCTACCAATATCCTGGGTTGTTTCAGTACTTTTGATAGCTTCTCGTGTGTGTCGCTGTGATTGGGCTCCATGTATGGTGGCCTGGTGCATCATTTCGTCATATTGACTGGTTGCTTCCTAATAATAATGATAATGATTAATTAATGATTGTAGACAAAAAATTAAAACTCCTTTTTATTTTCAATAATTCAATATTTTTTACTCTAATGGCATCTTGAACAAGTTGGTGAAGATTCTGTTCTTGTGTTTTAGCTCCTTTGAAATTATTTGCAGCCACGAGCAAAAGCCCAGTGGAGAGGATGCCAATTATTGTGATTGATATTTTCATTTTGATCCAAACAATATTAATCCGAGATAATATAAAGAGAAATCAATATGACATAAAAAATAAAGTTTTAAAAGGAACGCGTACGTCTGTGTGCGTCGCTCTCCAGACTAGAAATTAAATAAAGTTAACTGAATTAAATTTAGGTTAAGCATAAAATTGTTTAAAAAAAATAATTGACCAATCTGCGTCAGGAAGAA
The DNA here is from genome assembly GCA_027744095.1 of Zhuqinia jingwanae. NCBI lineage: Eukaryota > Metazoa > Arthropoda > Collembola > Entomobryomorpha > Paronellidae > Zhuqinia > Zhuqinia jingwanae. The sequence continues at coordinate 12,204 of JAHZNC010006140.1, forward strand.
TGATAATAATAATTACATTCCTGACATGTGCAAATGATTACTAGGACATATATTATAATGACAATGACGTTTATAAAGCATTGAGATTATGAGATTAAGCCCAGGGATCTTTAAGGGTTTAGATGAGATAATTTTGATTGTCGTTGACGTGCATGCCTACATATACAAATAATTATTATTATTTGCTGTTGTGAGCAACTTTTGCATATCAGGTTCCACAATTTCACCTACATTTTTTTTTGATGACAATGCAGTGGATGCTGCTAAGCACGAGAAAAAGACTGATCTGGGTCTGGAATGATAGTGCTTTCCAAATGTTTTTTATTTACATGAATTCTCAATTTGTAACTGGGTTAACCTGACCGCTAGCTCACTTTCTGGGTTTTGGGTGTTCATTGTAAGTAAAGAATCATAGCGTAATCAACACCAATTCATGATGTGATAATATACAGGATACATGTATATCTGTCCTACCCAATTGTGTCACCCTTCTGTAGCTTGACTCATTTATCCTAATCAGCTTTTGAATTCTTATGTGCCTACTTACAAGTAATCGCATATTATGAATCCACAACGAAATTAAATATTTGGGAAAATAAATTTGATGGAATACCGACAGATTGACAATATGCATATCTCATGTCAATCAAATAAACCGACAACTACTGATAAAAATATTTTTCTCTTTTTTTTAGTAAATTATGCATTTTAGAAGGATGGTCGAACGCACAAAGCAAGAATTACAACAGCTCCGGGGGGCGTAGCTCGAAATATGTGCGAGGCATTGAAAAAACTTGATCACGATCCCATATTTTTATCTGCTGTTGGAGATGACCTATTTGGACGCGAGCTACTTCGCCAATTTGAGAATATGAAAATTGTATTTTAAAAATTAGTTATATTTTCCCCATATTTAGAGTCAACATGAATCAGTATGAATTTAAAAAATGAATGTGGGTGCATGACAATTTATTGTTATTAACTTAGGATCATTCCAAATTGATGCGATTAAACCACTGCTCCTCTGCCATTTACTCGGCCCTCTTGAACAAGTCTGGGGAATGTATCTTTGGAATGGGTGACATGGCTATTCACGACAAAATTGGAAGTGACTACATCCTCCAAAATACGACCTTGTTAGAAAACGCGCCTATAGTTGTTTTGGACGCCAATATCCCTCTGGACACTATATCCACCATTCTAGATATATGCCGTTCCTCCAAAACACCCGTCTGGTTTGAGCCAACAGAAATCCGAAAATCGCAGAAAATATGCATGACTCCTCATGATTGCCGCCAAGCTGTTTCCTACATGTCGCCAAATATTCACGAGCTACAAAGCATGCTGCAAGTAGCTCGCAGCAATATCAACGGGCCTCATCTGGAAAATCTCACGCAAAAGTGGAGTTTCAAGGCTAATGGTTCACCTGACCCAAACCCTGTGGAGCTGAAAGCACTCACAGAATGTTTCAATGTTTTCCCTGCGCTCCAAATGGTTTTGTTGACAAAGGGCAGGGATGGAATCGTGGTGAGTTTGAAGGTCAAGCGGGTTTTGGTCTAATGCGCATATCATGGTCATGGTTGATGATTGCACACTCAGAGAAACAAAAACATTTTTTTCTTCTTCGTCAGCACAACTTCTCCTGTCTAATTCAATGAATACCTGTTTATATTATTATTTGTTCCAGGTTACATTTAAAGAGGAATCAACTGGGCATTTGGAATCAATCTGTTATCCAGCGCCACGGCTAAGCCCCGATGACATTGTCAGTGTGTCTGGAGCTGGAGACTGTCTCAACGCTGGCTTCATTTCCAGCATTTTGGAGGGTTACTCATGGATTGAGTGTGCAAGGATCGGTAGTGACTGTGCAGCCCAGTCACTGAAATCCAGCAACAACGTCCCTGACGCATTCTCTTTGTCAAATTAGTCTACGCAAAAAAAAAATGTTGTGTGTGACACGCGAGGAATATTTTTTTTTTAAATCCTGCGTGTGTGGTATATCATTCTGACTAAGAAGATTTATTACCATGTCTGACATGCACAATATAAATATGGATTAAATCTCGTTTACGTTGTAAACGATCATAGGCTTTACTGATTTGCATATAATAAGATAACAGTAATCCTTATCCAATCATTTTAGGTATTTACATACTTGCATTCGTCACGCCTTTGCACAAAATTTCCTGTTAGTGTTAAAATGTTCCAAAATGCTTTATTATTGTCGTTGGTTGAGAGAAAAAAAATGAGTGACATGGGCTAATTCAAGTGTAAACATTGCCGGTAATAAACAATGAGTAAATTTTTATAAAGCACTTTTACACTTTTTTTTATTTCCACAGGCCATCAGATTATTATATGAGGTGTACAGTTTTTGGTTAGGCTTAGTACGAATTTTTGCAAATTATTAATGCATGGTTTAACATTCTTTACATTACATTTGATATTTAGATTCCTATATGGTAACTACCTAAATATTTATGTTTAAGTTTAAAATAGATAGTAGATATATGTATATATAATCTTTATAAAGTAATTTGAGGGATTTTTATATATAGAGAGAGATAATACATGTAATATAATTTGGTTAAATTATTGGTTCGTAAATATTTTTATTTTTTTTGAATTTTACGAAAATCAAACAAAACATGACAAGGGATTTAAAAATGATTAAAAGGGCTGGAAATTGGAATAAAAGTAACAATAACATTGTAAAAAACGTCAGGTTGTAACAAAATTTAATAAAAATAGATAATAAAAATGTGGTAATATTTATTTGCAAAACTACAGACATCGTTAATCATCATATCATCATCACTATCACCAAATCTTTTTATATAATTATTCATCTGTTCATCACGTCTCGTGGTTATCACAATCGTTTAACGAATAATGAATCGTATGCTAAAAAATATGCGTAATATTTAAATGTTCGTGAAAATTGTTTACGTGGCATAATAATAACTATAATCCTATAATTAATTACTATGATATATATTATCAAATAATATGTTTATCGATTTGTATATTATTTAATTGATAGTTACTAGTTTTTTTATATATAATTTTATTAAAAAATCTGCTGTATCTCATATAAAATCTGATAAACCTAGCCATTTAGGATTTGTCGTAGGCGATGTGGCTTTTGATATTGTGTACTGAGTAGCGATTGTACATTCCCCAAACGCTGTTCATCAATTTCGAATTGTATCGTGCGGGCGGGTGAGCCTGTGGTTGTGCAGTTGCTATTAAAAAAATTAAAAACTAAAATTAAAACTTATTTCCAAAAATTAAGGGAAAAAATCTAAAATCCGATTAAAATTAATTTGCTTAAAATATTTTTAGTACCATCTGCATTTGTGAAACTGGTTGTGGGTTGTTGCTTATTCATTTCTGTCGCCACAGTTGTTGAGACTGCTGCGAACTTTGAAGGCGGCATGTGCCCCCATTGGAATGGACGACATCCTGAATGTCCCACAGCCTAAAAAAAATAAGTAGAATCATGAAATTATAATTTTTTTATCCAATAATTTATAGGTATTTTTTTCCTTCTAGACTTGACCTTGTAGAAAGACTATGAAAAAATGACCGGATTCAAATAGATAAGCTATTGAACACTGTACTTTGCTTTTTTTTGCTTTATCAATAATACTCAATCATTCTCAACTCCACCTGCACCTTACATGCATTAGGTTATCAATTTTCTGGGGTTAAAGTTAAATGATTAGGTATATTGATAATAGTACGAAAAAATTAGAATCCCGAGACGTACATGGAATGCATATATTATTTTAGTTGCTATCCTAGAGCAATTATTATTATATATCATTTTTCTATGAATCTTAATTTTAGTCAGCATTTTTATTATTATCAGGTTATTATTATAAGAAGACTTACGTGAACAAGTGGGAAAGATGATCGTTTTTTTATTGTCTCCTTTCGAGACAAAGTCGCTGCAAAAACTCACTTCCGACTCCGACCGCAGTCTTGAATTCCGTCTGACTCTCATAAAATTCCCCAAATTGATAAATAATAATATGAGCAAAAAATTGGTGGACGTGTACGTAGACAACTGACTTTTGACCCCAGAAAATGCTATTTTCGGTGAAGCGGCAATTTTACGACAATAAATTATAATTTTAAAAATTAATTAATTAGTATTAAAAAAGTTTATGAACAGAAAGGAATCACTTTCAAAAAATACTAAGATGTTCTAGTAGTTGAGATCGCTTTAACAAGTTTTTATTTGTGAGATTATAATTCGGAGCCCCGTCTTGTCTTTTTTATTTTAATGAAACCCAGCCCCCTATATAATAATTAACATCACCACTAAATTAACACAAAAGAGTGTATAAAAATGGCTCTAAACTTCCTATGAACAACTTATCGCTGATTTTATTTTTTTAGGACACTGAAACTGAAACACAGAAAAATGCCACAATTCGCACTGGCAACTGAGGGAAAATTAGTATTTAAAAAGTTTATGAACAGAAAGGAATCACTTTCAAAAAATACTAAGATGTTCTAGTAGTTGAGATCGCTTTAACAAGTTTTTGCTTGTGAGATTCTACTTCGGAGCCTCGTCTTGTCTTTTTTATTTAAATGAAACCCAGCCCCTTATATAATAATTAACATCACCACTAAATTAACACAAAAGAGTGTATAAAAATGGTTCTAAACTTCCTATGAACAACTTATCGCTGATTTTATTTTTTTAGGACACTGAAACTGAAACACAGAAAAATGCCACAATTCGCACTGGCAACTGAGGGAAGGAGAAGAAGAGTAAAAACAGAGCACGCCAGAAGATGAGGATGAGAGCTGAAGTGAAGGAAGTGACGCTGGACGATGTGGTCGATGGACTGAAAGCATTTCAATCGTTCATCCAGCTTTATATTCTAAAAATCAATCGGGAAACGAATCACGTCTTGAGAAGGTGCATACCGCGTACGTTAGCAAAGTCATGAAGTTATTTAATAATCTTGGAATCAGCTCCAATCCAGAATTCCAATATTTATACTTTTTCTTTTCAATTTATATACGAAATCATCAACATGAATGTAGATTGTTGTTTTTTCAAGTGACTTTGCCCACACGGGTGGTCCTATGTAAGGAATAGTATACAAGTGTTATAATGTGTCAGTAAACATCTTATAACATATAATCAATTTCATATATAAACTTGATGTATATTTTCTTATATATTTTTTCTTTTCAGCTTTCATTTCATGTCAAACGATAAGTTAAATAATAATATGTATAGAATATAATATGCAGATACATACATAATACATATGTGAATAGATACATACGTATTCTATGGAGAAATTATTGAATATAAGAAATCCCCAAGATGCTGTGCTACTACGCTTTATGATCAAATAAAGTGGTGCGATATATAATATATACATGGATTATTCATCATTTATGGATCCAATCACATCGCTGCCACAAGCGCACTTGCACCAACCCCAGAGTGATATAGTGATGATAATGTGAGAAAACATCACAACTACACTATTTAATTTTCAGCAGAAAGCTATCAAACTCAATCCATAAAAACGATAAACAGGATACTTATTAGCACTTTGAAGATTTTGAGAGCATTACATATTAGATATTAGTATATATATGAATTATACATAATCGTATGTGTATTCTTGAACAGTTTTGTGTGTGATACTTGAAACAGATTATCCTTTCATTAATTTTTTATGTCCTTATGACATTTCGATCCCAACTTTGGCATGAGTTTTGGAGGCGGAGGGCACCTACGTCAGGCTTGGTAGAGTCAACTTTTTTTTAACACGCACCAGAAATGCTTGGAATTTAATGCATAATCAAATGGAGTAGTACTACATACATTATACACAATATATACTTCATTTATTAGAGATAAATCACCCACCAGATTCCAGATAATGACGACGATATATATACTAGCTAAATTACGACTGAAAAAAATTGTAATTGCAAAGTTCAGAGAAAAGTTAAAAAATTTTTATTACAATAAATACTTATTGTGAAGTTATATATTAATAGGTTGGTAAACTAAGAACGGTAACGGTACCAGGTACAATTTATGCGGTCAACAATATAACGCGCGGAAAATTTATAGCCTACAAAAAACTTATTTAATATTTATAATGCATTGACCCACACTTCAATTTATATGTGTGCTTTCCATTTTTTTATACTTGAAGCAGGATAATATAGTATTAAAGTGATTGCAATCAAAGTATTTATGTGTATGTTTTTTTGCGAATAACAATCACGTGCACCGCGACTGGTCACTCATCAAAGACGT